>MU968397.1:403321-446702 GCA_034641835.2 Pinus albicaulis
TTGATTTTATTTATTGCTAAAACGTTTTTAAAATGCTTTACAATTTTAAAAGGATTTAAAAACGTTTTAAAACATTTTAAAAGTGTTTTGAAACATTTTAAAATAAATTCAAAACATTTTAGAAGTGTTTTGAAACATTTTAAAATAAATCTTAAAAGCATTTCAAAATATTTTAAAAGCGTTTCAGAATATCTTAAAAGTGTCTTGAAATATCTTGATAGTGTTTTACAATATTTTGAAATGTTATAAAATCCTTTAAAACATTTTACAACTTTTTTAAAATATTTTAAAAGAGTTTCATAATGTCTTAAAAACATTTTTAACGTGTTTAAAATCATGTTATAGCATTTTAAAAAGTGTTTTATAATGTTTTTAAAAATATTATTTTTTACGATTTTATTAAAAAGATTTACTAAAAATGATTAAACGCTTTACTAAAAATAAATCTTAAAAGCATTTCAAAATATTTTAAAAGCGTTTCAGAATATCTTAAAAGTGTCTTGAAATATCTTGATAGTGTTTTACAATATTTTGAAATGTTATAAAAATCCTTTAAAATATTTTACAAAGTTTTTAAATTCGAGCATATTTGGATACCCATTTTGGAGATGCGTGGCCCCGCATACAAAGATGAATTTATTTCGGATTGATTTGTACTATCCCCAAGAAAAATGAAATGAATGGATATCGGGGACATAAATTTTATTGGAAATCCTGGCATATTTGGATACACATTTTGAGATGCAAGCGCTTTCCCACATGCAATAAAGCAAATTGATTTCCAAATTGATTTCAGGACTCATTTCGGATGATCCGTGAAAAACGAACATACGTGGATATAGGGGGCTCAACTTTTCAGTTTTGAAATCCGAGAGCATATTTGGATAACCATTTCGGAGATGCAAGCGTGGCCTCACATGCACAAAGTGACGAATTGATTTAGGGAGTCATTTTGGATGATCCGTAAAAAACGAACGGACGCGGATGTCGGGGGCTAAAATTTTCGTTTTTGAAATCTGAGAGTATATTTGGATACCCATTTTGGAGATGCAAGTGTGCCCTCGCAGGAAAAGAATGACGAATTGATTTCGGGATTCATTTTGAATGATCCTTGAAAAATGTACAAATGCGGATATTGGGGGTTGAAATTTTCGGTTTTTAAATTCGAGAGCATATCTGGATACCCATTTTGGAGATGAAAGCGTGGCCCCGCATGCACAAAGTGACAAATTTATTTCGGGACTGATTTCAGACGATCCGTGAAAAACGAACTGACGCGGATATCAGGGGTTGAAATTTTTGGTTTTGAAATCCGAGAGCATATTTGGATACCCATTTTGGAGATGCAAGTGTGGCCCCTCATGCACAAAGTGACAAATTGATTTCGCGACTCATTTCGGATGATCCGTGAAAAACGAATAGACGCAGATAACGGGGGCTGAAATTTTTTATTTTGAAATATGAGAGCATATTTGGATACCCATTTTGGAGATGAAAGCGTGGCCTCTGATGCACAAAGTGACAAATTGATTTTGGGCATCATTTTGGATGATCCGTGAAAAACGAACAAACGCGAATATCGGGGGCTAAAATTTTCGGTTTTGAAATCTGAGAGCATATTTGGATACCGATTTTGGGGATGCAAGTGTGGCCCCAGATGAACAAAGTGACGAATTGACTTCGGGACTCAATTCAGACGATCCGTGAAAAATGAAAAGACGTGGATATCGGGGGCTGAACTTTTCGGTTTTGATATCCGAGAGCATATTTGGATACCCATTTTGGAGATGCAAGTGCGGCCCCAGATGCACAAAGTGACGAATTGAGTTCGGACCTCATTTCGGATGATCCGTGAAAAAAAAATGCACGCGAATATCGAGGTCTAAACTTTTCGGTTTTAAAGTCCGAGAGCATATTTGGATACCTATTTTGGAGATGCAAGTGTGGCCCCGGATGCACAAAGTGACGAATTGATTTCCGGATTCATTTCAGACGATTTGTGAAAATTGAATGAACACAGATATCAGGGGCTGAACTTTTCGGTTTTGAAATCTGAGAGCATATTTGGATACACTTTTAAAACGTTTTAAAATGCTTTACAAGTTTTTGAAAAGGATTTAAAAACGTTTTAAAACATTTTAAACCTTTTTTAAAATATTTTAAAAGCTTTCTAAAAACATTTTAAAACCATTTTAAAACACTTTTAAAACGTTTAAAATGCTTTACAAGTTTTTTAAAAGGATTTAAAAACGTTTTAAAACATTTTAAAAGTGTTTTGAAACATTTTAAAATAAATTTAAAACATTTTAGAAGTGTTTTGAAACATTTTAAAATAAATCTTAAAGGCATTTCAAAATATTTTAAAAGCGTTTCAGAATATCTTAAAAGTGTCTTGAAATATCTTGATAGTGTTTTACAATATTTTGAAACGTTATAAAAATCCTTTTAAACATTTTACAACTTTTTAAAAATATTTTAAAAGAGTTTCATAATGTCTTAAAAACATTTTTAACGTGTTTAAAATCATGTTATAGCATTTTAAAAGTGTTTTATAATGTTTTTAAAAATATTATTTTTTACGATTTTATTAAAAATATTTACTAAAAATGATTAAACGCTTTAAATATTTGATTTAAACATATTAATAAGAATTTGGAATATTTTATAAAAGGTTTAAACTATTTTTAAAACATTTATAAAAATTATTGAATGTCAGCTTTATAAGCTTAACTTTATGGAATATTTTGAAATATTTTGAAATGTTATAAAAATCCTCTAAAATATTTTACAAATTTTTTAAAAATATTTTAAAAGAGTTTTATGATGTGTTAGAAACATTTTAAACGTGTTTAAAAGCACATTATAACATTTTAAAAAGGGTTTTATAATATTTTTAAAAAACGTTTCTTTTTTTACGATTTTATTAAAAACATTTAATAAAAAGATTAAACGCTTTAAATATTTGATTTAAACATATTGAGAAGAATTTAGAATATTTTATAACAGATTTAATCCATTTATGAAACATTTATAAAAATTATTGCATGTTTATAATGTTAGCTTTATAAGCTTAACTTTTATTAAATTTTATTTAAAAACCTAAATAAATGCTTTCAAATATTTTAAATGTGTTTTGAAATGTTTTTCTAACATTGTAAAAGCATTCTGAAAACATTTAAAAACCATTTTAAAACACTTTTAAAACATTTTAAAATGTTTTACAAGTTTTTAAAAAGGATTTTAATATGTTTTAAAACATTTTAAAAGTGTTTTGAAACATTTTAAAATAAATTTAAAACATTTTAAAAGTGTTTTGAAGCATTTTAAAATTGTTTTGAAACATTTAAAAAGGGTTTCAAACTATTTAAAAGTGTTCAAAAATATCTTACGATTTTATTAAATGTGTTTATTTTAAAACACTTTTAATATAAAATTTAAAATGTTTTAGAAGTGTTTTGAAACATTTAAAAATAAATTTAAAACATTTTAAAAGCGTTTCAAAATATTTTACAAGTGTTTTAAAATATCTTGGAAGCGTTTTTTACAACATTTTGAAATTTTTGAATGATTTTGAAATATTTTGAAATGTTATAAAAATCATTTAAAACATTTTACAAATTTATAAAAATATTTTAAACAAGTTTTATAATGTCTTAAAAACATTTTAAATGTGTTTAAAAGCACGTTATAACATTTTAAAAAGTGTTTTATAATGTTTTTAAAAACGTTTTTTTTTGCGATTTTATCAAAAATGATTAAACGCTTTAAATATTTGATTTAAGCATATTAATAGGAATTTAGAATATTTTATAAAAGCTTTAAACCATTTATAAAACCTTTATAAAAATTATTAAATGTTTATAATGTCAACTTTATTAGTTTAACTTTTATTAAATGTTATTTATAAACATTTTTAAAAATGAAATAAATGTTTTTAAATATTTTAAAAGTGTTTTGAAATATTTTTAAAACATTGTAAAAGCTTTTTAAAAACATTTTTAAACCATTTTAAAACACTTTTAAAACATTTTAAAATGCTTTACGAGTTCTTCAAGAGGTTCTGAAAACATTTTAAAAGTGTTTTGAAACATTTTAAAATAAATTTAAAACGTTTTAGAAGTGTTTTGAAACATTTTAAAATAAATTTTAAAAGCGTTTCAAAATATTTTAGAAGCGTTTCAAAATATTTTACAAGTGTTTCAAAATATTTTAAAAGTGTTTTAAAATATCTTGGAAGTGTTTTAAAATATTTTGAAATGTTATAAAAATCCTTTAAAACATTTTACAAATTTTTTAAAATATTTTAAACGAGTTTTATAATGTCTTAAATACATTTAAATGTGTTTAAAAGCACGCTATAACATTTTTAAAAGTTTTTTATAATGTTTTTAAAACAATTTTTTTTACGATTTCATTAAAAACATTTACTAAAAATGATTAAACGCTTTAAATATTTGATTTAAACATATTAATAAAAATTTAGAATATTTTATAAAATCTTTAAACCATTTATAAAAATTATTGAATGTCAGATTTATAAGCTTAACTTGATAAGCGTTTTACAATATTTTGAAATATTTTAAAATATTTTGAAATGTTATAAAAATCCTTTAAAATATTTTACAAAGTTTTTAAAATATTTTTAAAGAGCTTTATAATGTCTCAAAAACATTTTAAACGTAGATAGTTCGTTAAAAATGAATAGACGCAGGCTAAACTTTTCGGTTTTGATATCCTAGAGCATATTTGGATATCCATTTTGGAGATGAAAGCGTGGCCCCTGATGCACAAAGTGACGAATTGAGTTCAGACCTCATTTCGGATGATCTGTGAAAAACGAACGGATGCACAAAGTGACAAATTGATTTTGGGCCTCATTTTGGATGATCCGTGAAAAACGAACAAACGCGAATATCGGGGGCTAAACTTTTCGGTTTTGAAATCTCAGAGCATATTTGGATACCCATTTCGGAGATGCAAGCGTGGCCCCAGATAAACAAAGTGACGAATTGACTTCGGGACTCAATTCAGACGATCCGTGAAAAATGAAAAGACGTGGATATCGGGGGCTGAACTTTTCGGTTGTGAAATCTGAGAGCATATTTGGATACCCATTTTGGAGATGCAAGTGTGGCCCCACATGCACATAGTGACAAATCGATTTCGCGACTCATTTCAGATGATCCGCGAAAAACGAATAGACGCAGATAACGGGGGCTGAAATTTTCGATTTTGAAATATGAGAGCATATTTGGATACCCATTTTGGAGATGAAAGCGTGGCCTCTGATGCACAAAGTGACAAATTGAGTTTGGGCCTCATTTTGGACGATCCGTGAAAAACGAATGGACGCGAATATCGGGGGCTAAACTTTTCGGTTTTGAAATCTGAGAGCATATTTGGATACCCATTTTGGAGATGCAAGCGTGCCCCCGCAGGAAAAGAATGACGAATTGATTTCGAGATTCATTTTGGATGATCCTTGAAAAATTTACAAATGCGGATATTGGGGGTTGAAATTTTCGATTTTTAAATTCGAGAGCATATCTGGATACCCATTTTGGAGATGAAAGCGTGGCCCCCCATGCACAAAGTGACAAATTGATTTGGGGACCAGCTCGATGGTTCATGAAAAAAAAAGAATGTACGGAAGATGGGGCTAAAATTTTCGGTTTTGATATCCGAGTACATATTTGGATACCCATTTTGGAGATGCAAGTGTGGCCCCGATGCACAAAGTGACGAATTGAGCTCCGGACCTCATTTCGCATGATCCGTGAAAACAAACGCACGCGAATATGAATGTCTAAACTTTTCGGTTTTAAAATCCGATAGCATATTTGGATACCTATTTTGGAGATGCAAGTGTGGCCCCGGATGCACAAAGTGACGAATTGATTTCGGGATTCATTTCAGATGATTTGTGAAGAATGAATGAACACAGATATCGGGGGCTGAACTTTTCAGTTTTGAAATCTGAGAACATATTTGGATACACTTTTAAAACGTTTTAAAATGCTTTACAAGTTTTTGAAAAGGATTTAAAAACGTTTTAAAACATTTTAAACCTTTTTTAAAATATTGTAAAAGCTTTCTAAAAACATTTTTAAACCGTTTTAAAACACTTTTAAAACGTTTTAAAATGCTATACAAGTTTTTTAAAAGGATTTAAAAACGTTTTAAAACATTTTAAAAGTGTTTTGAAACATTTTAAAATAAATTTAAAACATTTTAGAAGTGTTTTGAAACATTTTAAAATAAATCTTAAAAGCATTTCAAAATATTTTAAAAGCGCTTCAGAATATCTTAAAAGTGTCTTGAAATATCTTGATAGTGTTTTACAATATTTTGAAACGTTATAAAAATCCTTTAAAACATTTTACAACTTTTTAAAAATATTTTAAAAGAGTTTCATAATGTCTTAAAAACATTTTTAACGTTTTTAAAATCATGTTATAGCATTTTAAAAAGTGTTTTATAATGTTTTTAAAAATATTATTTTTTACGATTTTATTAAAAAGATTTACTAAAAATGATTAAACGCTTTAAATATTTGATTTAAACATATTAATAATAATTTTGAATATTTTATAAAACGTTTAAACCATTTTTAAAACATTTATAAAAATTATTGAATGTCAACTTTATAAGCTTAACTTTATGAAATATTTTGAAATGTTATAAAAATCCTCTAAAATATTTTACAAATTTTTTAAAAATATTTTAAAAGAGTTTTATGATGTGTTAGAAACATTTTAAACGTGTTTAAAAGCACATTATAACATTTTAAAAAGGGTTTTATAATATTTTTAAAAACGTTTCTTTTTTTAGGATTTTATTTTTTTTTTCACAAAGAAAAAATTCGTAATTTTATTTATGAGTAAACAAAATTACATGTTGCATGGGCTGATATATGTCCAAAGACATTCAGAAATCCGTAGAAAAAATAAGCAAAATAGATACAATTAGGATTTTCTCCCCTTCTTCTTTTCGACCTTACGCCAAGCACCAATTGTTGGCCCGGTCTCGATAAGGACGAGCTGATTTTCTTCCATTGGTGCTCCATTATCCTTATCATAGTCTGATGTATCTGTTGTATGTGTTCGTTTATATCCCCCACTGTCTAGTGTTCCAGGTACCATTTCCTGCTGAGTCTTTGTGGTGGTGTCGAGAGGATCTTGCATTTCCTGTTCTTGTGTTCCCAAGGAAGTATCTGTTTGTTGATTCTCTTGTGGTGTTGGTTCCACCTCTTCTTCCTGTAGTTCTGGCTCTTCAGAGGGAAATTGCCAACCTTTTGCCGCTTTGCCTGTTTTCTTCTTTTTCCTGTTATCCCGTTTGGCAGCTGGGCATGAGTTTTGTAGGTGTCTTGTACACCTACATATCCGGCATCTGAAGGCTGTGTTCTCATAATCTAAATGTTGTGTCCATCTCTGTTGTTTGTTGTTCAGCATAATGGACTCTGGAAGTCCCTTGCTCAAGTCAACCTCCACACAGATACGTGCAAAGGTGAATATACGCTCCTCCAAGCGTTGAGTATCTGTTTTAATGTATCTACCAAGTGTGTTTCCAATGCAGGCAAGTACATTTTCATTCCAAAAATGTAGCGGGAGATTGTAGAGCCTTACCGAGACCGGAATTTTGGTCACTTCCATGGTGTTGGCGTCAAAATCTGGGAACCAAGGTGTAATAAATAGTCCCGTAGAGCCCCAGAACCATGGTCCCTGGCTGATAATGTCATCTCTGGCCTCAATAGATGAAAATTTAACAATGAAGAATCCTTTAGAACATAGGTGTATTTCACATTCCATGGTCTAGTTTGTAAAAATCCAATGGAACAGCTCCATTGGTTTGGGCCAGAAACAGTTGAATCTGCCTATAATGGCTTGGGATTCGTAGGCAGTTCTATGCACATCGATGTCTAGACTGTCTATATTTATTTCAGGCACGCTGTCCTGCAGTTCTACAATGTATGGCTTAGGGGAACTTTAAGCAGGGGCAGCTGGAACTGTGGGACAGGTTTTGTCCCCTTGTAAAACATTCCGGTATGTGCCTTTTGTGGGAACTGATCTGGATGTTCCTGCTCCCATGGAGGATCCTTGTGCCCTGTTTTGTCCCATCATTCCACCCCTCAGTCTAAGGTTGAGGCAGATGGAAGAGCCAGGGCCAATGGCATAGTCTTTAAGAGTGCAATGGTCAGCTAAGGCCTTTCCCCCAAATATCAGTAACTGAGAAAGAACAGGGTAACCCGTCACAGACCAGATTTCTTCCTTCAGTTGAGGTATAGAATCAGTAGGTCGAATCCATAAAACAATGCTATTGCCTACAGGAGGCTTAATGAAAACTTGGAATGCTTTCGAGCCTACCTGATGGTCGAAGTTACAGATATGCGGGCTGTATTTGTTGACTGTAGGCATATCACTCAGGTCGTGGGCCAATGCAAGGCTTGTATGGTCCGATGGCTGCCAAAGAGTCTGCATAGGGCCAGCCCGGCAACCAAAATCAATGCTGTAGCCGCACCCATTGTACTTTGTCCCATCCGGCGCAGAAGCGGAAGGAACAGGGGCGCACAGCCGAGACCCCCAGCAATAAGCACGATAAAAGCAGTAGTGGAGGGAGGTAAAATACCCATTGCCTGTAGGTGCGGATGTCTGTTGTCGATGGACGAAGATCACCAGATCCAGTCCAGAGCAGTGTAAACAAAATACAGAGATTCCACCTTGAAATGTATGCGGCTCTGTGCCCCGAAATCCTTTAAAAAGTCTGTAGTCTGCGTCAAATCGTGGCCTGGGTTCAGTGCAGACGAGGGGGTATGAGCTATTCGCCTTCGAACAATGGAAAACCTGCACAAAGGTTCGATGCGGCGCCTCAGAAGCATGGTCCGTTGCCACTGTAGACAGAGCAGCCGAGCTAGGGTTTCTACGAACAAAAGCTTCGCGACGCTCCATGTTTTTCATCATCATTATCTTTCAAACATCTTTTTAGGATTTTATTAAAAACATTTAATAAAAAGATTAAACGCTTTAAATATTTGATTTAAACATATTGAGAAGAATTTAGAATATTTTATAACAGATTTAAACCATTTATGAAACATTTATAAAAATTATTGCATGTTTATAATGTTAGCTTTATAAGCTTAACTTTTATTAAACTTTATTTAAAAACGTTTTTAAAACCTAAATAAATGCTTTCAAATATTTTAAATGTGTTTTGAAATGTTTTTCTAACATTGTAAAAGCATTCTGAAAACTTTTAAAAACCATTTTAAAACACTTCAAAATGTTTTACAAGTTTTTAAAAAGGATTTAAATATGTTTTAAAACATTTTAAAAGTGTTTTGAAGCATTTTAAAATAAATTTAAAACATTTTAAAGTGTTTTGAAGCATTTTGGAAGTGTTTTTGAAACATTTTAAAATAAATTTAAACATTTTTTTAAAAGGGTCAAAAATATTTAAAAGTGTTCAAAAATATCTTAAGCTGACAATATTTTGAAATATTTTGAAATTTATAAAAATATTTTAAAAGAGTTTTATGATGCTTCAAAACATTTTAAAAGCACATTCTAACATTTTAAAAAGTGTTTTATAATGTTTCTAAAAACGTTTTTTTTACGATTTTATTAAATGTGTTTATTTTAAAACACTTTTAAGATAAATTTAAAATATTTTAGAAGTGTTTTGAAACATTTAAAAATAAATTTAAAACATTTTAAAAGTGTTTCAAAATATTTTACAAGTATTTTAAAATATCTTGAAAGTGTTTTTTACAATATTTTGAAATTTTTTGAATGATTTTGAAATATTTTGAAATGTTATAAAAATCCTTTAAAACATTTTAAAAATTTGTAGAAATATTTTAAACGAGTTTTATAATGTCTTAAAAACATTTTAAATGTGTTTAAAAGCACGTTACAACATTTTAAAAAGTGTTTTATAATGTTTTTAAAAACCTTTTTTTTTGCGATTTTATCAAAAATGATTAAACGCTTTTAATATTTTATTTAAGCATATTAGCAAGCATTTAGAATATTTTATAAAAGCTTTAAACCATTTATAAAACCTTTATAAAAATTATTAAATGTTTATAATGTCAACTTTATTAGTTTAACTTTTATTAAATGTTATTTATAAACATTTTTAAAAATGAAATAAATGTTTTTAAATATTTTAAAAGAATTTTACAAGTGTTTTGAAATATTTTTAAAACATTGGAAAAGCTTTCTAAAAACATTTCTAAACCATTTTAAAACATTTTTAAAACATTTTAAAATGCTTTACGAGTTCTTCAAGAGGTTCTGAAAACGTTTTAAAACATTTTAAAAGTGTTTTGAAAAATTTTAAAATAAATTTAAAATGTTTTAGAAGTGTTTTGAAACATTTTAAAATAAATTTTAAAAGCGTTTTAAAATATTTTAGAAGCGTTTCAAAATATTTTAGAAGTGTTTCAAAATATTTTAAAAGTGTTTTAAAATATCTTGGAAGTGTTTTACAATATTTTGAAATGTTATAAAAATCCTTAAAAACATTTTACAAAATTTTTAAAATATTTTAAACGAGTTTTATAATGTGTTAAAGTCACATTTAAATGTGTTTAAAAGCACGCTATAACAAACTTTTTAAAAAGTTTTTTTATAATGTCTTTAAAACAATTTTTTACGATTTCATTAAAAACATTTACTAAAAATGATTAAACATTTTAAATATTTGATTTAAACATATTAATAAAAATTTAGAATATTTTATAAAATCTTCGAACCATTTATAAAAATTATTGAATGTCAGATTTATAAGCTTAACTTGATAAGCGTTTTACAATATATTGAAATATTTTGAAATGTTATAAAAATCCTTTAAAATATTTTACAAAGTTTTTAAAATATTTTAAAAGAGCTTTATAATGTCTGAAAAACATTTTAAACGTAGATAGTTCGTCAAAAAGGAATAGACGCAGGCTAAAATTTTCGGCTTTGATATCCAAGAGCATATTTGGATATCCATTTTGGAGATGCAAGCGTGGCCCCAGATGCACAAAGTGACGAATTGAGTTCGGACCTCATTTCGGATGATCTGTGAAAAACGAACGGATGCGAATATCGAGGGCTAAATTTTTCGGTTTAAAAATTCGAGAGCATATTTGGATACCCATTTTGGAGATGCAAGCGTGGCCCCACATGCACAAAGTAATGAATTGATTTAGGGACTCATTTCGAACGATCCATAAAAAACGAATAGACGCAGATATCGGGGTTGAAATTTTCATTTTTGAAATTCGAGAGCATATTTGGATACCGCTTTTGGAGATGCAAGTGTGCCCCCGCATGAAAAAAGTGACGAATTGATTTTGGGACTCATTTCGGACGATCTTTGAAAACTGAACGAAAGCGGATATTGGGGGTTGAACTTTTCAATTTTGAAATTCGAGAGCATATTTGGATACCCATTTTGGAGATGCAAGCGTGGCCCCGCATGCACAAAGTGATGAATTTATTTCGGGACTGATTTCGGACTATCCGTGAAAAATGAACAGACGTGGATATCGGGGGCAGAACTTTTCGGTTTTGAAATCCAAGAGCATATTTGGATACACATTTTGGAGATGCAAGCGTTTCCGCACATGCACAAAGTGACAAATTGATTTCAGGACTCATTTCGGATGATCCGTGGAAAACGAACATACGTGGATATCGGGGGCTAAACTTTTCAGTTTTGAAATCCGAGAGCATATTTGGATAACCATTTTGGAGATGCAAGCGTGGCCTCACATGCACAAAGTGAAGAATTGATTTAGGGACTCATTTTGGATGATCCGTAAAAAACGAACGGACGCGGATGTCGGGGGCTAAAATTTTCGTTTTTGAAATCTGAGGGTATATTTGGATACCCATTTTGGAGATGCAAGTGTGCCCCCGCAGGAAAAGAATGACGAATTGATTTCGGGATTCGTTTTGGATGATCCTTGAAAAATGTACAAATGCGGATATTGGGGGTTGAAATTTTCGGTTTTTAAATTCGAGAGCATATCTGGATACCCATTTTGGAGATGAAAGCGTGGCCCCGCATGCACAAAGTGACAAATTTATTTCTGGACTGATTTCAGACGATCCGTGAAAAACGAACGGACGCGGATATCAGGGGTTGAACTTTTTGGTTTTGAAATCCGAGAGCATATTTGGATACCCATTTTGGAGATGCAAGTGTGGCCCCTCATGCACAAAGTGACAAATTGATTTCGCGACTCATTTCTGATGATCCGTGAAAAACGAATAGACGCAGATAACGGGGGCTGAAATTTTCGATTTTGAAATATGAGAGCATATTTGGATACCCATTTTGGAGATGAAAGCGTGGCCTCGGATGCAAAAAGTGACAAATTGATTTTGGGCATCATTTTGGATGATCCGTGAAAAACAAACAAACGCGAATATCGGGGGCTAAACTTTTCGGTTTTGAAATCTGAGAGCATATTTGGATACCCATTTTGGAGATGCAAGCGTGGCCCCAGATGAAAAAAGTGATGAATTGACTTCGGGACTCAATTCAGACGATCCGTGAAAAATTAAAAGACTTGGATATCGGGGGCTGAACTTTTCGGTTTGGAAATATGAGAGCATATTTGGATACCCATTTTGGAGATGCAAGCGTGGCCCCGCATGCACAAAGTGACAAATTGATTTCGGGACTCATTTCGGATGGTTCGTGAAAAAAGAACAGACGTGGAAGATGGGGCTAAAATTTTCAGTTTTGATATCCGAGAGCATATTTGGATACCCATTTTGGAGATGCAAGTGCGGCCCCAGATGCACAAAGTGACGAATTGAGTTCGGACCTCATTTCGGATGATCCGTGAAAAACAAACGCACGCGAATATTGAGGTCTAAACTTTTCGGTTTTAAAATCCGAGAGCATATTTGGATACCTATTTTGGAGATGCAAGTGTGGCCCCGGATGCATAAAGTGACGAATTGATTTCGGGATTCATTTCAGACGATTTGTGAAAAATGAATGAACACAGATATCGGGGGCTGAACTTTTCGGTTTTGAAATCTGAGAGCATATTTGGATACACTTTTAAAACGTTTTAAAATGCTTTACAAGTTTTTGAAAAGGATTTAAAAACATTTTAAACCTTTTTTAAAATATTGTGAAAGCTTTCTAAAAACATTTTTAAACCGTTTTAAAACACTTTTAAAACGTTTTAAAATTCTTTACAAGTTTTTTAAAAGGATTTAAAAACGTTCTAAAACATTTTAAAAGTGTTTTGAAACATTTTAAAATAAATTTAAAACATTTTAGAAGTGTTTTGAAACATTTTAAAATAAATCTTAAAAGCATTTCAAAATATTTTAAAAGCGTTTAAGAATATCTTAAAAGTGTCTTGAAATATCTTGATAGTGTTTTACAATATTTTGAAATGTTATAAAAATCCTTTAAAACATTTTACAACTTTTTAAAAATATTTTAAAAGAGTTTCATAATGTCTAAAAAACATTTTTAACGTGTTTAAAATCATGTTATAGCATTTTAAAAAGTGTTTTATAATGTTTTTAAAAATATTATTTTTTACGATTTTATTAAAAAGATTTACTAAAAAATGATTAAACGCTTTAAATATTTGATTTAAACATATTAATAAGAATTTGGAATATTTTATAAAAGGTTTAAACCATTTTTAAAACATTTATAAAAAATTTTGACGGTCAGCTTTATAAGCTTAACTTTATGAAATATTTTGAAATATTTTGAAATGTTATAAAAATCCTCTAAAATATTTTACAATTTTTTTAAAAATATTTTAAAAGAGTTTTATGATGTGTTAGAAACATTTTAAACGTGTTTAAAAGCACATTATAACATTTTAAAAAGGGATTTATAATATTTTTAAAAACGTTTCTTTTTTTACGATTTTATTAAAAACATTTAATAAAAAGATTAAACGCTTTAAATATTTGATTTAAACATATTGAGAAGAATTTAGAATATTTTATAACAGATTTAAACCATTTATGAAGCATTTATAAAAATTATTGCATGTTTATAATGTTAGCTTTATAAGCTTAACTTTTATTAAATTTTATTTAAAAACGTTTTTAAAACCTAAATAAATGCTTTCAAATATTTTAAATTTGTTTTGAAATGTTTTTCTAACATTGTAAAAGCATTCTAAAAACATTTAAAAACCATTTAAAAACATTTTTAAAACATTTTAAAATGTTTTACAAGTTTTTAAAAAGGATTTAAATATGTTTTAAAACATTTTAAAAGTGTTTTCAATATTTTAAAAGTGTTTTCAAACATTTTAAAAATAAATTTAAAACATTTTAAAAACCGATGAATTTATTTCGGGACTGATTTCGGACTATCCGTGAAAAATGAACAGACGTGGTTATCGGGGGCAGAACTTTTCGGTTTTGAAATCCGAGAGCATATTTGGATACACATTTTGGAGATGCAAGCGTTTCCCCACATGCACAAAGTGGCAAATTGATTTCAGGACTCATTTCGGATGATCCGTGAAAAACGAACATACGTGGATATCGGGGGCTAAACTTTTCAGTTTTGAAATCCGAGAGCATATTTGGATAACCATTTTGGAGATGCAAGCGTGGCCTCACATGCACAAAGTGTTGAATTGATTTAGGGACTCATTTTGGATGATCCGTAAAAAACGAACGGACGCGGATGTCGGGGGCTAAAATTTTCGTTTTTGAAATCTGAGAGTATATTTGGATACCCATTTTGGAGATGCAAGTGTGCCCCCGCAGGAAAAGAATGACGAATTCATTTCGGGATTCATTTTGGATGATCCTTGAAAAATGTACAAATGCGGATATTGGGGGTTGAAATTTTCAGTTTTTAAATTCGAGAGCATATTTGGATACCCATTTTGGAGATGAAAGCGTGGCCCCGCATGCACAAAGTGACAAATTTATTTCGGGACAGATGTCATACGATCCGTGAAAAACGAACGGACGCGGATATCAGGGGTGGAACTTTTTTGTTTTGAAATCCGAGAGCATATTTGGATACCCATTTTGTAGATGCAAGTGTGGCCCTTCATGCACAAAGTGAAAAATTGATTTCACGACTCATTTCGGATGATCCGTGAAAAACGAATAGACGCAGATAATGGGGGCTGAAATTTTCGATTTTGAAATATGAGAGCATATTTGGATACCCATTTTGGAGATGAAAGCATGGCCTCGGATGCACAGAGTGACAAATTGATTTTGGGCATCATTTTGGATGATCCGTGAAAAACGAACAAACGCGAATATCGGGGGCTAAACTTTTCGGTTTTGAAATCTGAGAGCATATTTGGATACCCATTTTGGAGATGCAAGCGTGGCCCCAGATGAACAAAGTGACGAATTGACTTCGAGACTCAATTCGGACGATCCGTGAAAAATAAAAAGACGTGGATATCGGGGGCTGAACTTTTCGGTTGTGAAATCTGAGAGCATATTTGGATACCCATTTTGGAGATGCAAGTGTGGCCCCGCATGCACATAGTGACAAATCGATTTCGCGACTCATTTTGGATGATCCGCGAAAAACGAATAGACGCAGATAACGGGGGCTGAAATTTTCGATTTTGAAATATGAGAGCATATTCGGATACCCATTTTGGAGATGAAAGCGTGGCCTCGGATGCACAAAGTGACAAATTGAGTTTGGGCCTCATTTTGGACGATCCGTGAAAAACGAACGGACGCAAATATCGGGGGCTAAACTTTTCGGTTTTGAAATCTGAGAGCATATTTGGATACACATTTTGGAGATGCAAGCGTGGCCCCAGATGAAAAAAGTGACGAATTGACTTCGAGACTCAATTCAGACAATCCGTGAATAATTAAAAGACGTGGATATTGAGGGCTGAACTTTTCGGTTTTGAAATCTGAGAGCATGTTTGGATACCTCATTTTGGAGATGCAAGCGTGGCCCCACATGCACAAAGTGATGAATTGGTTTAGGGAATCATTTCGAACGATCCATAAAAAACGAATAGACGCAGATATTAGGGTTGAAATTTTCGTTTTTGAAATTCGAGAGCATATTTGGATACCGCTTTTGGAGATGCAAGTGTGCCCCCGCATGAACAAAGTGACGAATTGATTTTGAGACTCATTTCGGACGATCTTTGAAAACTGAACGAAAGCGGATATTGGGGGTTGAACTTTTCAGTTTTGAAATTCGAGAGCATATTTGGATACCCATTTTGGAGATGCAAGCGTGGCCCCGCATGCACAAAGTGATGAATTTATTTCTGGACTGATTTCGGACTATCCGTGAAAAAAGAACATACGTGGATATCTAAGTAAATTTGCTTAAATCCGAGAGCATATTTGGATACACATTTTGGAGATGCAAGCGTTTCTCCACATGCACAAAGTGACAAATTGATTTCAGGACTCATTTCGGATGATCCGTGAAAAACTAACATACGTGGATATCGGGGGCTAAACTTTTCAGTTTTGAAATCCGAGAGCATATTTGGATAACCATTTTGGAGATGCAAGCGTAGCCTCACATGCACGAAGTGACGAATTGATTTAGGGACTCATTTTGGATGATCCGTAAAAAACGAACGGACGCGGATGTCGGGGGCTAAAATTTTCGTTTTTGAAATCTGAGAGTATATTTGGATACCCATTTTGGAGATGCAAGTGTGCCCCCACAGGAAAAGAATGACGAATTGATTTCGGGATTCATTTTGGATGATCCTTGAAAAATGTACAAATGCGGATATTGGGGGTTGAAATTTTCTGTTTTTAAATTCGAGAGCATATCTGGATACCCATTTTGGAGATGAAAGCGTGGCCCCGCATGCACAAAGTGACAAATTTATTTCGGGACTGATTTCAGACGATCCGTGAAAAACGAATGGACGCGGATATCAGGGGTTGAAATTTTTGGTTTTGAAATCCGAGAGCATATTTGGATACCCATTTTGGAGATGCAAGTGTGGCCCCTCATGCACAAAGTGACAAATTAATTTCGCAACTCATTTCGGATGATCCGTGAAAAACGAATAGACGCAGATAACGGGGGCTGAAATTTTCGATTTTGAAATATGAGAGCATATTTGGATACCCATTTTCGAGATGAAAGCGTGGCCTCGGATGCACAAAGTGACAAATTGATTTTGGGCATCATTTTGGATGATCCGTGAAAAACGAACAAACGCGAATATTGGGGGGGGCAGAACTTTTCGGTTTTGAAATCCGAGAGAATATTTGGATACACATTTTGGAGATGCAAGTGTGGCCCCTCATGCACAAAGTGACAAATTGATTTCGCGACCCATTTCTGATGATCCGTGAAAAACGAATAGACGCAGATAACGGGGGTTGAAATTTTCGATTTTGAAATATGAGAGCATATTTGGATACCCATTTTGGAGATGAAAGCGTGGCCTCGGATGCACAAAGTGACAAATTGAGTTTGGGCCTCATTTTGGACGATCCGTGAAAAACGAACGGACGCGAATATCGGGGGCTAAACTTTTCGGTTTTGAAATCTGAGAGCATATTTTGATACCCATTTTGGAGATGCAAGCGTGGCCCCAGATGAAAAAAGTGACGAATTGACTTCGGGACTCAATTCAGACGATCCGTGAAAAACGAACGGACGCGAATATCGGGGGCTAAACTTTTCGGTTTTGAAATCTGAGAGCATATTTTGATACCCATTTTGGAGATGCAAGCGTGGCCCCAGATGAAAAAAGTGACGAATTGACTTCGGGACTCAATTCAGACGATCCGTGAAAAATTAAAAGACGTGGATATCGGGGGCTGAAATTTTCGGTTTTGAAATCTGAGAGCATATTTGGATAACCATTTTGGAGATGCAAGCGTGGCCCTGCATGCACAAAGTGAAAAATTGATCTGGGGACTCATTTCGGATGGTTCGTGAAAAAAGAACAGACGTGGAAGATGGTGCTAAACTTTTCGGTTTTGATATCCGAGAGCATATTTGGATACCCATTTTGGAGATGCAAGTGCGGCCCCAGATGCACAAAGTGACGAATTGAGTTCGGATCTCATTTCGGATGATCCGTGAAAAACAAACGCACGCGAATATCGAGGTCTAAACTTTGCGGTTTTAGAATCCGAGAGCATATTTGGATACCTATTTTGGAGATGCAAGTGTGGCCCCGGATGCACAAAGTGACGAATTGATTTCGGGATTCATTTCAGACGATTTGTGAATAATGAATGAACACAGATATCGGGGGCTGAACTTTTCGGTTTTGAAATCTGAGAGCATATTTGGATACACTTTTAAAACGTTTTAAAATGCTTTACAAGTTTTTGAAAAGGATTTTAAAACGTTTTAAAACATTTTAAACCTTTTTTAAAATATTGTAAAAGCTTTCTAAAAACATTTTTAAACCGTTTTATAAGCTTAACTTTTATTAAATTTTATTTAAAAACATTTTTAAAACCTAAATAAATGCTTTCAAATATTTTAAATGTGTTTTGAAATGTTTTTATAACATTGTAAAAGCATTCTGAAAACATTTAAAAACCATTTAAAAACATTTTTAAAACATTTTAAAATGTTTTACAAGTTTTTAAAAAGGATTTAAATATGTTATAAAACATTTTAAAAGTGTTTTGAAACATTTTAAAATAAATTTAAAACATTTTAAAAGTGTTTTGAAGCATTTTAAAAGTGTTTTGAAACATTTTAAAAGGGTTTCAAAATATTTAAAAGTGTTCAAAAATATCTTAAGCTTTTGACAATATTTTGAAATATTTTGAAATTTATAAAAATATTTTAAAACATTTTACAAATTTTTAAAAATATTTTAAAAGAGTTTTATGATGTCTTCAAAACATTTTAAAAGCACATTATAACATTTTAAAAAGTGTTGTATAATGTTTCTAAAAACTTTTTTTACGATTTTATTAAATGTGTTTATTTTAAAACACTTTTAATATAAATTTAAAATATTTTAGAAGTGTTTTGAAACATTTAAAAATAAATTTAAAACATTTTAAAAGCTTTTCAAAATATTTTACAAGTGTTTTAAAATATCTTGGAAGCGTTTTTTACAACATTTTGAAATTTTTTGAATGATTTTGAAATATTTTGAAATGTTATAAAAATCATTTAAAACATTTACAAATTTATAAAAATATTTTAAACGAGTTTTATAATGTCTTAAAAGAATTTTAAATGTGTTTAAAAGCACGTTATAACATTTTAAAATAAATTTAAAACATTTTAAAAGGGTTTCAAAATATTTAAAAGTGTTCAAAAATATCTTAAGCGTTTGACAATATTTTGAAATATTTTGAAATTTATAAAAATATTTTAAGACATTTTACAAATTTTTAAAAATATTTTAAAAGAGTTTTACGATGTCTTCAAAACATTTTAAAAGCACATTATAACATTTTAAAAAGTGTTGTATAATGTTTCTAATTTTTTTTTTTACGATTTTATTAAATGTGTTTATTCTAAAACACTTTTAATATAAAATTTAAAATATTTTATAAGTGTTTTGAAACATTTAAAAATAAATTTAAAACATTTTAAAAGCGTTTCAAAATACTTTACAAGTGTTTTAAAATATCTTGGAAGCGTTTTTTACAACATTTTGAAATTTTTTGAATGATTTTGAAATATTTTGAAATGTTATAAAAATCATTAAAACATTTTACAAATTTATAAAAATATTTTAAACGAGTTTTATAATGTCTTAAAAAAAATTTAAATGTGTTTAAAAGCACGTTATAACATTTTAAAAAGTGTTTTATAATGTTTTTAAAAACGTTTTTTTTTGCGATTTTATCAAAAATGATTAAACATTTTAAATATTTGATTTACGCATATTAATAAGAATTTAGCATATTTTATAAAAGCTTTAAACCATTTATAAAACCTTTATAAAAATTATTAAATTTTTATAATGTCAACTTTATTAGTTTAACTTTTATTAAATTTTATTTATAAACATTTTTAAAAATGAAATAAATGTTTTTAAATATTTTAAAAGAATTTTAAAAGTGTTTTGAAATATTTTTAAAACATTGTAAAATCTTTCTAAAAACATTTTAAAACCATTTTAAAACACTTTTAAAACATTTTAAAATGCTTTACGAGTTCTTCAAGAGGTTCTGAAAACATTTTAAAAGTGTTTTGAAACATTTTAAAATAAATTTAAAACGTTTTAGAAGTGTTTTGAAACATTTTAAAATAAATTTTAAAAGCGTTTCAAAATATTTTAGTTGTTTCAAAATATTTTTAAAAGTGTTTTACAATATTTTGAAGTGTTTTACAATATTTTGAAATGTTATAAAAATCCTTAAAAACATTTTACAAAATTTTTAAAATATTTTAAACGAGTTTTATAATGTGTTAAATACATTTAAATGTGTTTAAAAGCACGCTATAACAGTTTAAAAAGTTTCTTATAATGTTTTTAAAACAATTTTTTTTACGATTTAATTAAAAACATTTACTAAAAATGATTAAACACTTTAAATATTTGATTTAAACATATTAATAAAAATTTAGAATATTTTAAAAAATCTTCGAACCATTTAAAAAAATTATTGAATGTCAGATTTATAAGCTTAACTTGATAAGCGTTTTACAATATTTTGAAATATTTTAAAATATTTTGAAATGTTATAAAAATCCTTTAAAATATTTTACAAACTTTTTAAAATATGTTAAAAGAGCTTTATAATGTCTGAAAAACATTTTAAACGTAGATAGTTCATTAAAAAGGAATAGACGCAGCCTAAACTTTTCGGTTTTGATATCTGAGAGCATATTTGGATATCCATTTTGGAGATGCGAGCGTGGCCCCAGATGCACAAAGTGACGAATTGAGTTCGGACCTAATTTCGGATGATCTGTGAAAAACGAATGGATGCCAATATCGAGGGCTAAACTTTTCTGTTTAAAAATTCGAGAGCATATTTGGATACACATTTTGGAGATGTAAGCTTGGCCCCACATGCACAAAGTGATGAATTGATTTAGGGACTCATTTCGAACGATCCATAAAAAAACGAATAGACGCAGATATCGGGGTTGAAATTTTCATTTTTGAAATTTGAGAGCATATTTGGATACCGCTTTTGGAGATGCAAGTGTGCCCCCGCATGAACAAAGTGGCGAATTGATTTTGAGACTCATTTCAGACGATCTTTGAAAACTGAATGAAAGCGGATATTGGGGGTTGAAATTTTCAGTTTTGAAATTCGAGAGCATATTTGGATACCCATTTTGGAGATGCAAGCGTGGCCCCGCATGCACAAAGTGATGAATTTATTTCGGGACTGATTTCGGACTATCCGTGAAAAATGAACAGACGTGGATATCGGGGGCAGAACTTTTCGGTTTTGAAATCCAAGAGCATATTTGGATACACATTTTGGAGATGCAAGCGTTTCCCCACATGCACAAAGTGATGACTTTATTTCGGGACTCATTTCGGATGATCCGTGAAAAACGAACATACGTGGATATCGGGGGCTAAACTTTTCAGTTTTGAAATCCGAGAGCATATTTGGATAACCATTTTGGAGATGCAAGCGTGGCCTCACATGCACAAAGTGATGAATTGATTTAGGGACTCATTTTGGATGATCCGTAAAAAACGAACGGACGCGGATGTCGGGGGCTAAAATTTTCGTTTTTGAAACTGGCAGAGTGGCATTGCATATCCTTATTTTGAGATGCAAGCATGCCCCTGGCAGAAAAGAATGCCTTCAATTGATTTCTGGATTCATTTTGGATGATCCTTGAAAAATGAACAAATGCGGATATTGGGGGTTGAAATTTTCGGTTTTTAAATTCGAGAGCATATCTGGATACCCATTTTGGAGATGAAAGCGTGGCCCCGCATGGACAAAGTGACAAATTTATTTCGGGACTGATTTCAGACGATCCGTGAAAAACGAACGGACGCGGATATCAGGGGTTGAACTTTTTGGTTTTGAAATCTGAGAGCATATTTGGATACCCATTTTGGAGATGAAAGCGTGGCCTCGGATGCACAAAGTGACAAATTGAGTTTGGGCCTCATTTTGAACGATCCGTGAAAAACGAACGGACGCGAATATCGGGGGCTAAACTTTTCGGTTTTGAAATCTGAGAGCATATTTGGATACCCATTTTGGAGATGCAAGCGTGGCCCCAGATGAAAAAAGTGACGAATTGACTTCGGGACTCAATTCAGACGATCCGTGGAAAATTAAAAGACGTGGATATCGGGGGGCTGAACTTTTCGGTTTGGAAATATGAGAGCATATTTGGATACCCATTTTGGAGATGCAAGCGTGGCCCCGCATGCACAAAGTGACAAATTGATTTCGGGACTCATTTCGGATGGTTCGTGAAAAAGAACAGACGTGGAAGATGGGGCTAAACTTTTCGGTTTTGATATCCGAGAGCATATTTGGATACCCATTTTGGAGATGCAAGTGCGGCCCCAGATGCACAAAGTGACGAATTGAGTTCAGACCTCATTTCGGATGATCCGTGAAAAAAAAACGCACGCGAATATCGAGGTCTAAACTTTTCGGTTTTAAAATCCGAGAGCATATTTGGATACCTATTTTGGAGATGCAAGTGTGGCCCCGGATGCACAAAGTGACGAATTGATTTCCGGATTCATTTCAGACGATTTGTGAAAAATGAATGAACACAGATATCGGGGGCTGAACTTTTCAGTTTTGAAATCTGAGAGCATATTTGGATATACATTTAAAACGTTTTAAAATGCTTTACAAGTTTTTGAAAAGGATTTAAAAACGTTTTAAAACATTTTAAACCTTTTTTAAAATATTGTAAAAGCTTTCTAAAAACATTTTTAAACCGTTTTAAAAAACTTTTAAAACGTTTTAAAATGCTTTACAATTTTTTTAAAAGGATTTAAAAACGTTTTAAAACATTTTAAAAGTGTTTTGAAACATTTTAAAATAAATTTAAAACATTTTAGAAGTGTTTTGAAACATTTTAAAATAAATCTTAAAAGCATTTCAAAATATTTTAAAAGCGTTTCAGAATATCTTAAAAGTGTCTTGAAATATCTTGATAGTGTTTAACAATATTTTGAAATGTTATAAAAATCCTTTAAAACATTTTACAACTTTTTAAAAATATTTTAAAAGAGTTTCATAATGTCTTAAAAACATTTTTAACGTGTTTAAAATCATGTTATAGCATTTTAAAGTGTTTTATAATGTTTTTAAAAATATTATTTTTTACGATTTTATTAAAAAGATTTACTAAAAATGATTAAACGCTTTAAATATTTGATTTAAACATATTAATAAGAATTTGGAATATTTTATAAAAGGTTTAAACCATTTTTAAAACATTTATAAAATTATTGAATGTCAGCTTTATAAGCTTAACTTTATGAAATATTTTGAAATGTTATAAAAATCCTCTAAAATATTTTACAATTTTTTTAAAAATATTTTAAAATAGTTTTATGATGTGTTAGAAACATTTTAAACATGTTTAAAAGCACATTATAACATTTTAAAAAGGGTTTTATAATATTTTTAAAAACGTTTCTTTTTTTACGATTTTATTAAAAACATTTAATAAAAAGATTAAACGCTTTAAATATTTGATTTAAACATATTGAGAAAAATTTAGAATATTTTATAACAGATTTAAACCATTTATGAAACATCTATAAAAATTATTGCATGTTTATAATGTTAGCTTTATAAGCTTAACTTTTATTAAATTTTATTTAAAAACGTTTTTAAAACCTAAATAAATGCTTTCAAATATTTTAAATGTGTTTTGAAATGTTTTTCTAACATTGTAAAAGCATTCTGAAAACATTTAAAAACCATTTTAAAACATTTTAAAATGTTTTACAAGTTTTTAAAAAGGATTTAAGTATGTTTTAAAACATTTTAAAAGTGTTTTGAAACATTTTAATATAAATTTAAAACATTTTAAAAGTGTTGTGAAGCATTTTAAAGTGTTTTGAAACATTTTAAAATAAATTTAAAACATTTTAAAAGGGTTTCAAAATATTTAAAAGTGTTCAAAAATATGTTAAGAGTTTGACAATATTTTGAAATATTTTGAAATTTATAAAAATATTTTAAAACATTTTACAAATTTTTAAAAATATTTTAAAAGAGTTTTATGATGTCTTCAAAACATTTTAAAAGCACATTATAATATTTTAAAAAGTATTGTATAATGTTTCTAAAAACGTTTTTTTACGATTTTATTAAATGTGTTTATTTTAAAACACTTTTAATATAAAATTTAAAATATTTTAGAAGTGTTTTGAAACATTTAAAAATAAATTTAAAACATTTTAAAAGCGTTTCAAAATATTTTACAAGTGTTTTAAAATATCTTGGAAGCGTTTTTTACAACATTTTGAAAATTTTTGAATGATTTTGAAATATTTTGAAATGTTATAAAAATCATTTAAAACATTTTACAAATCTATAAAAATATTTTAAACGAGTTTTATAATGTCTTAAAAACATTTTAAATGTGTTTAAAAGCACGTTATAACATTTTAAAAAGTGTTTTATAATGTTTTTAAAAACGTTTTTTTTTTCCGATATTATCAAAAATGATTAAACGCTTTAAATATTTTATTTAAGCATATTAATAAGAATTTAGAATATTTTATAAAAGCTTTAAACCATTTATAAAACCTTTATAAAAATTATTAAATGTTTATAATGTCAACTTTATTAGTTTAAATTTTATTAAATGTTATTTATAAACATTTTTAAAAATGAAATAAATGTTTTTAAATATTTTAAGAGAATTTTAAAAGTGTTTTGAAATATTTTTAAAACATTGTAAAAGCTTTCTAAAAACATTTTTAAACACTTTTAAAACATTTTAAAATGCTTCACGAGTTCTTCAAGAGGTTCTGAAAACGTTTTAAAACATTTTAAAAGTGTTTTGAAACATTTTAAAATAAATTTAAAACGTTTTAGAAGTGTTTTGAAAAATTTTAAAATAAATTTTAAAAGCGTTTCAAAATATTTTAGAAGCGTTTCAAAATATTTTAGAAGTGTTTCAAAATATTTTAAAAGTGTTTTAATATATCTTGGAAGTGTTTTACAATATTTTGAAATGTTATAAAAATCCTTAAAAAAATTTTACAAAATTTTTAAAATATTTTAAACGAGTTTTATAATGTGTTAAATACATTTAAATGTGTTTAAAAGCACGCTATAACAGTTTAAAAAGTTTTTTGTAATGTTTTTAAAACAATTTTTTCTACAATTTCATTAAAAACATTTACTAAAAATGATTAAACACTTTAAATATTTGATTTAAACATATTAATAAAAATTTAGAATATTTTATAAAATCTTCGAACCATTTATAAAAAATATTGAATGTCAGATTTATAAGATTTTTTTTTTCTAAGTGTAACTAATTCTATTATGTATAAGGTTACTAGTACAAAACAGACATAGTGTCAGCTATGAAAGCCTGAGCACTGTGTTTAAAAGTCAAGATGTTCACAGAGAAACTAGACTGCCCATATTGGGAAACTAGTCCTATTAAACATCGAGTCTTAACCGCCCTCGTGAGGGAAACCGGTTTGAAAAGCATAGAAACTGAATAAACATAGAAATAAAAGCGACAGTTCAGAGACCACTGATTCAGCTGGTCAGCCCAGCTACAAAAACTAGCATTATCTATGAAACTGAACCAAAAAACCTGGAGTGCAGTGTTGAAGCTAGCCATGAGTTGGTGACGGTGGTTCCTCAATGATTCTGTAACCAAAAAACTCTCTGTTGTCCTCCTTGCCAGAGTCGCTCGTGTCCATGCCAGCCGAGGGTGCTTCCTTGTTTTTCTGCTGCTCCTGTGGACAGTGAGGGGAGATGACCGGTGCAGCAGCTGCGTTTATGGGTCCAGAGCTCGGAGAGAGGAGCGCGGTGGCTAGACTAGGAGCAGGGTGGTTGGGTATTTCCTCCCGCAGAGTGAGAGAGATAAGGGCCGTGAGGATAGAATTGGAGGCAGTGGGATGGAATTTGAGCTCCGCATGCTGCGAGCTCTGTCTAATGGTGGGTCGAAGAGGGGTAGGAGGGACTGCCCGGGAGGAGCTGCCGCCATAGTCGTGAGCCTGGGAGGGAGGGACAACTCCAGCACGTCGACTTCCACGACCTCTGCCACCGCGCAGATTCTGAGAAGGGTCCGGAGTCTCATCAGAGGAGAAGGTGCTAGGAAGAGGGCGACTATGACCCCGGCTGGGGCCTCGTCGAGCCCTCGTTCTCTCCCGAAGCCGCGGCATTTCAGAAGGGGAAAGACAAAGGTGAGCAGGAACAGGAGGAGAGATAGAAGGATCCAGGGGAGCAGTAAAATGAGCTGAGGGCTGAGCGAGACTGAGAATGTCAGGAGAAGCAGAGAAAACACGCAAAGGCTCACCACGCAGGTCCGCGCCACCCCTGGACAGAAAATTATATAGACAGTGCGATCTCTGAGTAAAATGAATACCTGGGGCCGGTTCGATGCAGGCCTGCAAAGAGCAGCGCCACCCTGTGGACGTTTTCACGCTGGCCTCAAGCGAGCCAGAAGTGAAAATTCCGAACAGTGGGGTGGGCGAAATCATCGAACCAGAGGCTTCGTCATTATCCTGCGACTGAACCACCATATCTTGCATCACCGCCATAATCTCCGCCAGTTTGAGCGATCCAAGGTTTATGCCCGTCGCGCGAGTGATGGCATTAAGAGCAGAGTTATTGCATATGCCGGGAGCCATGTGGGCTCCCCAGGTCATTTCCATAGGGAATTGCGCGGGGTGGCGCTCCCCCTCTGGAGCATTAAACAGCCGGATCCGGCATGTCAGATTTATAAGCTTAACTTGATAAGCGTTTTACAATATTTTGAAATATTTTAAAATATTTTGAAATGTTATAAAAATCCTTTAAAACATTTTACAAAGTTTTTAAAATATTTTAAAAGAGCTTTATAATGTCTGAAAAACATTTTAAACGTAGATAGTTCGTTAAAAAGGAATAGACGCAGGCTAAAATTTTCGGTTTTGATATTCGAGAGCATATTTGGATATCCATTTTGGAGATGCAAGTGTGGCCCCAGATGCACAAAGTGACGAATTGAGTTCGAACCTCATTTCGGATGATCTGTGAAAAACGAATGGATGCGAATATCGAGGGCTAAACTTTTCGGTTTAAAAATTCGAGAGCATATTTGGATACCCATTTTGGAGATGCAAGCGTGGCCCCACATGCACAAAGTGATGAATTGATTTAGGGACTCATTTCGAACGATCCATAAAAAATGAATAGACGCAGATATCAGGGTTGAAATTTTCATTTTTAAAATTCGAGAGCATATTTGGATACCGCATTCGGAGATGCAAGTGTTCCCCCGCATGAACAAAGTGATGAATTGATTTTGGGACTCATTTCGGACGATCTTTGAAAACTAAACGAAAGCGGATATTGGGGGTTGAACTTTTCAGTTTTGAAATTCGAGAGCATATTTGGATACCCATTTTGGAGATGCAAGCGTGGCCCCGCATGCACAAAGTGATGAATTTATTTCGGGACTGATTTCGGACTATCCGTGAAAAATGAACAGACGTGGATATCGGGGGCAGAAATTTTCGGTTTTGAAATCCGAGAGCATATTTGGATACACATTTTGGAGATGCAAGCATTTCCCTACATGCACAAAGTAACAAATTGATTTCAGGACTCATTTCGGATGATCCGTGAAAAACGAACATATGTGGATATTGGGGGCTAAACTTTTCAGTTTTGAAATCCGAGAGCATATTTGGATAACCATTTTGGAGATGCAAGCGTGGCCTCACATGCACAAAGTGACGAATTGATTTAGGGACTCATTTTGGATGATCCATAAAAAATGAACGGACGCGGATGTCAGGGGCTAAAATTTTCGTTTTTGAAATCTGAGAGTATATTTGGATACCCATTTTGGAGATGCAAGTGTGCCCCCGCAGGAAAAGAATGACGAATTGATTTCGGGATTCATTTTGGATGATCCTTGAAAAATTTACAAATGCGGATATTGGGGGTTGAAATTTTCAGTTTTTAAATTCGAGAGCATATCTAGATACCCATTTTGGAGATGAAAGCGTGGCCCCGCATGCACAAAGTGACAAATTTATTGGGGTAGTTCATTTTTGGTTTTGAAGTATCAAGAGAGCATATTTGGATGATACCCATTTTGGAGATGGAAGTGTGGCCCCTCATGCACAAAGTGACAAATTGATTTCGCGACTCATTTCGGATGATCCGTGAAAAACGAATAGACGCAGATAACGGGGGCTGAATTTTTCGATTTTGAAATATGAGAGCATATTTGGATACCCATTTTGGAGATGAAAGCGTGGCCTCGGATGCACAAAGTGACAAATTGATTTTGGGCATCATTTTGGATGATCCGTGAAAAACGAACAAACGCGAATATCCGGGGCTAAACTTTTCGGTTTTGAAATCTGAGAGCATATTTGGATACCCATTTTGGAGATGCAAGCGTGGCCCCAGATGAACAAAGTGACGAATTGACTTCGGGACTCAATTCAGACGATCCGTGAAAAATGAAAAGACGTGGATGTCGGGGGCTGAACTTTTCGGTTGTGAAATCTGAGAGCATATTTGGATACCCATTTTGGAGATCTGAGTGTGACTTACATGCACATAGTAATAGATACGTTCAACGACTCATTTCGGATGATCCGTGAAAAACGAATAGACGCAGATAACGGGGGCTGAAATTTTCGATTTTGAAATATGAGAGGATATTTGGATACCCATTTTGGAGATGAAAGCGTGGCCTCGGATGCACAAAGTGACAAATTGAGTTTGGGCCTCATTTTGGACGATCCGTGAAAAACGAACAGACGCGAATATCGGGGGCTAAACTTTTCGGTTTTGAAATTTGAGAGCATATTTGGATACCCATTTTGGAGATGCAAGCGTGGCCCCAGATGAAAAAAGTGACGAATTTACTTCGGGACTCAATTCAGACGATCCGTGAAAAATTAAAAGACGTGGATATCGGTGAACTTTGGTTGAAATCAGAAATATTTGGATACCCATTTTGGAGATGCAAGCGTGGCCACGCATGCACAAAGTGACAAATTGATTTCGGGACTCATTTCGGATGGTTCGTGAAAAAAGAACAGACGTGGAAGATGGGGCTAAACTTTTCGGTTTTGATATCCGAGAGCATATTTGGATACCCATTTTGGAGATTCAAGTGTGGCCCCAGATGCACAAAGTGACGAATTGAGTTCGGACCTCATTTCGGATGATCCGTGAAAAACAAACGCACACGAATATCGAGGTCTAAACTTTTCGATTTTAAAATCCGAGAGCATATTTGGATACCTATTTTGGAGATGCAAGTGTGGCCCCGGATGCACAAAGTGACGAATTGATTTCGGGATTCATTTCAGACGATTTGTGTAAAATGAATGAACGCAGATATCGGGGGCTGAACTTTTTGGTTTTGAAATCTGAGAGCATATTTGGATACACTTTTAAACGTTTTAAAATGCTTTACAAGTTTTTGAAAAGGATTTAAAAACGTTTTAAAACATTTTAAACCTTTTTTAAAATATTGTAAAAGCTTTCTAAAAACATTTTTAAACCGTTTTAAAACACTTTTAAAACGTTTTAAAAAATATTTACAAGTTTTTAAAGGTTTTAAAAACGTTTTAAAACATTTTAAAAGTTTTTTGAAACATTTTAAAAATAAATTTAAAACATTTTAGAAGTGTTTTGAAACATTTTAAAATAAATCTTAAAAGCATTTCAAAATATTTTAAAAGCGTTTCAGAATATCTTAAAAGTGTTTTGAAATATCTTGAAAGTGTTTTACAATATTTTGAAATGTTATAAAAATCCTTTAAAACATTTTACAACTTTTTTAAAATATTTTAAAAAAGTTTCATAATGTCTTAAGAACATTTTTAACGTGTTTAAAATCATGTTATAGCATTTTAAAAAGTGTTTTATAATGTTTTTAAAAATATTATTTTTTGCGATTTTATTAAAAAGATTTACTAAAAATGATTAAACGCTTTAAATATTTGATTTAAACATATTAATAAGAATTTGGAATATTTTATAAAAGGTTTAAACCATTTTTAAAACATTTATAAAAATTATTGAATGTCAGCTTTATAATCTCAACTTTACGAAATATTTTGAAATATTTTGAAACGTTATAAAAATCCTCTAAAATATTTTACAAATTTTTTTAAAAATATTTGAAAAGAGTTTTATGATGTGTTAGAAACATTTTAAACGTGTTTAAAAGCACATTATAACATTTTAAAAAGGGTTTTATAATATTTTTAAAAACGTTTCTTTTTTTACGATTTTATTAAAAACATTCAATAAAAAGATTAAACGCTTTAAATATTTGATTTAAGCATATTGAGAAGAATTTAGAATATTTTATAACATATTTAAACCATTTATGAAACATTTATAAAAATTATTGCATGTTTATAATGTTAGCTTTATAAGCTTAACTTTTATTAAATTTTATTTAAAAACGTTTTTAAAACCTAAATAAATGCTTTCAAATATTTTAAATGTGTTTTGAAATGTTTTTCTAACATTGTAAAAGCATTCTGAAAACATTTAAAAACCATTTTAAAACACTTTTTACAAGTTTTTAAAAAGGATTTAAATATGTTTTAAAACATTTTAAAAGTGTTTTGAAACATTTTAAAATAAATTTAAAACATTTTAAAAGTGTTTTGAAGCATTTTAAAAGTATTTTGAAACATTTTAAAATAAATTTAAAACATTTTAAAAGGGTTTCAAAATATTTAAAAGTGTTCAAAAATATCTTAAGCGTTTGACAATATTTTGAAATTTATAAAAAATATTTTAAAACATTTTACAAATTTTTAAAAATATTTTAAAAGAGTTTTATGATGTCTTCAAAACATTTTAAAAGCACATTATAACATTTTAAAAAGTGTTGTATGATGTTTCTAAAAACTTTTTTTTACAATTTTATTAAATGTGTTTATTTTAAAACACTTTTAATATAAAATTTAAAATATTTTTGAAGTGTTTTGAAACATTTAAAAATAAATTTAAAACATTTTAAAAGCGTTTCAAAATATTTTACAAGTGTTTTAAAATATCTTGGAAGCGTTTTTTACAACATTTTGAAATATTTTGAATGATTTTGAAATATTTTGAAATGTTATAAAAATCATTTAAAACATTTTGCAAATTTATAAAAATATTTTAAACGAGTTTTATAATGTCTTAAAAACATTTTAAATGTGTTTAAAAGCACGTTATAACATTTTAAAAAGTGTTTTATAATGTTTTTAAAAACGTTTTTTTTTGTGATTTTATCAAAAATGATTAAACGCTTTAAATATTTGATTTAAGCATATTAATAAGAATTTAGAATATTTTATAAAATCTTTAAACCATTTATAAAACCTTTATAAAAATTATTAAATGTTTATAATGTCAACTTTATTAGTTTAACTTTTATTAAATGTTATTTATAAACATTTTTGAAAATGAAATAAATGTTTTTAAATATTTTAAAAGAATTTTAAAAGTGTTTTGAAATATTTTTAAAACATTGTAAAAGCTTTCTAAAAACATTTTTAAACCATTTTAAAACACTTTTAAAACATTTTAAAATTCTTTACGAGTTCTTCAAGAGGTTCTGAAAACGTTTTAAAACATTTTAAAAGTGTTTTGAAACATTTTAAAATAAATTTAAAACGTTTTAGAAGTGTTTTGAAACATTTTAAAAGCGTTTCAAAACATTTTAGAAGCGTTTCAAAATATTTTAGAAGTGTTTCAAAATATTTTAAAAGTGTTTTAAAATGTCTTGGAAGTGTTTTACAATATTTTGAAATGTTATAAAAATCCTTAAAAACATTTTACAAAATATTTTAAATATTTTAAACGAGTTTTATAATGTGTTAAATACATTTAAATGTGTTTAAAAGCACGCTATAACAGTTTAAAAAGTTTTTTATAATGTTTTTAAAACAATTTTTTTTACGATTTCATTAAAAACATTTACTAAAAATGATTAAACACTTTAAATATTTTATTTAAAATTTAGAATATTTTATAAAATCTTCGAACCATTTATAAAAATTATTGAATGTCAGATTTATAAGCTTAACTTGATAAGCGTTTTACAATATTTTGAAATATTTTAAAATATTTTGAAATGTTATAAAAATCTTTTAAAATATTTTACAAAGTTTTTAAAATATTTTAAAAGAGCTTTATAATGTCTGAAAAACATTTTAAACGTAGATAGTTCGTTAAAAAGGAATAGACGCAGGCTAAACTTTTCGGTTTTGATATCCGAGAGCATATTTGGATATCCATTTTAGAGATGCAAGCGTGGCCCCAGATGCACAAAGTGACGAATTGAGTTCGGACCTCATTTCGGATGATCTGTGAAAAACGAACGGATGCGAATATCGAGGGCTAAAATTTTCGGTTTAAAAATTCAAGAGAATATTTGGATACCCATTTTGGAGATGCAAGCGTGGCCCCACATGCACAAAGTGATGAATTGATTTAGGGACTCATTTCGAACGATCCATAAAAAAACGAATAGACGCAGATATCGGGGTTGAAATTTTCATTTTTGAAATTCGAGAGCATATTTGGATACCGCTTTTGGAGATGCAAGTGTGCCCCCGCATGAACAAAGTGACGAATTGATTTTGGGACTCATTTCGGACGATCTTTGAAAACTGAACGAAAGCGGATATTGGGGGTTGAACTTTTTAGTTTTGAAATTCGAGAGCATATTTGGGTACCCATTTTGGAGATGCAAACATGGCCCCGCATGCAAAGTGATGAATTTATTTCGTTGATTTCGGACTATCTCCGTGCGAAAAATGAACAGACGTGGATATCGGGGGCAGAACTTTTCGGTTTTGAAATCCAAGAGCATATTTGGATACACATTTTGGAGATGCAAGCGTTTCCGCACATGCACAAAGTGACAAATTGATTTCAGGACTCATTTCGGATGATCCGTGAAAAACGAACATACGTGGTTATCGGGGCTAAACTTTTCAGTTTTGAAATCCGAGAGCATATTTGGATAACCATTTTGGAGATGCAAGCGTGGCCTCACATGCACAAAGTGACGAATTGATTTAGGGACTCATTTTGGATGATCCGTAAAAAACGAACGGACGCAGATGTCGGGGGCTAAAATTTTCGTTTTTAAATCTGAGAGTATATTTGGATACCCATTTTGGAGATGCAAGTGTGCCTCCACAGGAAAAGAATGACGAATTGATTTCGAGATTCATTTTGGATGATCCTTGAAAAATGTACAAATGCGGATATTGGGGGTTGAAATTTTCGGTTTTTAAATTCGAGAGCATATCTGGATACCCATTTTGGAGATGAAAGTGTGGCCCCGCATGCACAAAGTAACAAATTTATTTCGAGACTGATTTCAGACGATCTGTGAAAAACGAACGGACGCGGATATCAGGGGTTGAACTTTTTGGTTTTGAAATCCGAGAGAATATTTGGATACCCATTTTGAAGATGCAAGTGTGGCCGCTCATGCACAAAGTGACAAATTGATTTCGCGACTCATTTCGGATGATCCATGAAAAACAAATAGACGCAGATAATGGGGGTTGAAATTTTCGATTTTGAAATATGAGAGCATATTTGGATACCCATTTTGGAGATGAAAGCGTGGCCTCGGATGCACAAAGTGACAGATTGATTTTGGGCATCATTTTGGATGATCCGTGAAAAGCAGAACAAGCGCGAAGATATAGAGGCTAAACTTTCGGTTTTGTCGAGCATATTTTGGATGCCCATTTTGGAGATGCAAACATAGCTGAATGAACAAAGTGTAGATTGACTTGAATCAATTGGACGTCAGTGAAAAATGAAAGACGTGGATATCGAAATTTGAACTTTCGGTTATGAAATTCGAGAGCATATTTGGATAACCATTTTGGAGATGCAAGTGTGGCCCCGCATGCACATAGTGACAAATCGATTTCGCGACTCATTTCGGATGATCCGTGAAAAACGAATAGACGCGGATAACGGGGGCTGAAATTTTCGATTTTGAAATATGAGAGCATATTTGGATACCCATTTTGGAGATGAAAGCGTGGCCTCGGATGCACAAAGTGACAAATTGAGTTTGGGCCTCATTTTGGACGATTCGTGAAAAACGAATGGACACGAATATCGGGGACTAAAATTTTCTGTTTTGAAATTTGAGAGCATATTTGGATACCTATTTTGGAGATGCAAGCGTGGCCCCAGATGAAAAAAGTGACGAATTGACTTCGGGACTCAATTCAGACGAGCCGTGAAAAATTAAAAGACGTGGATATCGGGGGTTGAACTTTTCGGTTTTGAAATCTGAGAGCATATTTGGATACCCATTTTGGAGATGCAAGCGTGGCCCCGCATGTACAAAGTGACAAATTGATTTCGGGACTCATTTCGAATGGTTCGTGAAAAAAGAACAGAGGTGGAAGATGGGGCTAAAATTTTCGGTTTTGATATCCGAGAGCATATTTGGATACCCATTTTGGAGATGCAAGTGCGGCCCCAGATGCACAAAGTGACGAATTGAGTTCGGACCTCATTTCGGATGATCCGTGAAAAACAAACGCACACGAATATCGAGGTCTAAACTTTTCGGTTTTAAAATCCGAGAGCATATTTGGATACATATTTTGGAGATGCAAGTGTGGCCCCGGATGCACAAAGTGACAAATTGATTTCGGGATTCATTTCAGACGATTTGTGAAAAATGAATGAACACAGATATCGGGGGCTGAACTTTTCGGTTTTGAAATCTGAGAGCATATTTGGATACACTTTTAAAACTTTTTAAAATGCTTTACAAGTTTTTGAAAAGGATTTAAAAACGTTTTAAAACATTTTAAACCTTTTTTAAAATATTGTAAAAGCTTTCTAAAAACATTTTTAAACCGTTTTAAAACACTTTAAAAACGTTTTAAAATGCTTTACAAGTTTTTTAAAAGGATTTAAAAACGTTTTAAAACATTTTAAAAGTGTTTTGAAACATTTTAAAATAAATTTAAAACATTTTAGAAGTGTTTTGAAACATTTTAAAATAAATCTTAAAAGCATTTCAAAATATTTTTAAAGCGTTTCAGAATATCTTAAAAGTGTCTTGAAATATCTTGATAGTGTTTTACAATATTTTGAAATGTTATAAAAATCCTTTAAAACATTTTACAACTTTTTTAAAATATATTAAAAGAGTTTCATAATGTCTTAAAAACATTTTTAACTTGTTTAAAATCATGTTATAGCATTTTAAAAAGTGTTTTATAATGTTTTTAAAAATATTATTTTTTACGATTTTATTAAAAATATTTACTAAAAATGATTAAACGCTTTAAATATTTGATTTAAACATATTAATAAGAATTTGGAATATTTTATAAAAGGTTTAAACCATTTTTAAAACATTTATAAAAATTATTGAATGTCGGCTTTATAAGCTTAACTTTATGAAATATTTTGAAATATTTTGAAATGTTATAAAAATCCTCTAAAATATTTTACAATTTTTTTAAAAATATTTGAAAAGAGTTTTATGATGTGTTAGAAACATTTTAAACGTGTTTAAAAGCACATTATAGCATTTTAAAAAGGGTTTTATAATATTTTTAAAAACGTTTCTTTTTTTACGATTTTATTAAAAACATTTAATAAAAGGATTAAACGCTTTAAATATTTGATTTAAACATATTGAGAAGAATTTAGAATATTTTATAGCAGATTTAAACCATTTATGAAACATTGATAAAAATTATTGCATGTTTATAATGTTAGCTTTATAAGCTTAACTTTTATTAAATTTTATTTAAAAACGTTTTTAAAACCTAAATAAATGCTTTCAAATATTTTAAATGTGTTTTGAAATGTTTTTCTAACATTGTAAAAGCATTCTGGAAACATTTAAAAACCATTTTAAAACACTTTTAAAACATTTTAAAACATTTTACAAGTTTTTAAAAAGGATTTAAATATGTTTTAAAACATTTTAAAAGTGTTTTGAAACATTTTAAAATAAATTTAAAACATTTTAAAAGGGTTTCAAAATATTTAAAAGTGTTCAAAAATATCTTAAGCGTTTGACAATATTTTGAAATTTATAAAAATATTTTAAAACATTTTACAAATTTTTAAAAATATTTTAAAAGAGTTTTATGATGTCTTCAAAACATTTTAAAAGCACATTATAACATTTTAAAAAGTGTTGTATAATGTTTCTAAAAACTATTTTTTACGATTTTATTAAATGTGTTTATTTTAAAACACTTTTAATATAAAATTTAAAATATTTTAGAAGTTTTTTGAAACTTTTAAAAATAAATTTAAAACATTTTAAAAGCGTTTCAAAATATTTTACAAGTGTTTTAAAATATCTTGGAAGCGTTTTTTACAACATTTTGAAATTTTTTGAATGATTTTGAAATATTTTGAAATGTTATAAAAATCATTTAAAACATTTTACAAATTTATAAAAATATTTTAAACGAGTTTTATAATGTCTTAAAAAAATTTTAAATGTGTTTAAAAGCACGTTATAACATTTTAAAGCGTGGCCTCGGATTTTATCAAAAATGATTCAAGCGCTTTAAATATTTGATTTAAGCATATTAATAAGAATTTAGAATATTTTATAAAAGCTTTAAACCATTTATAAAACCTTTGTAAAAATTATTAAATGTTTATAATGTAAACTTTTATTAGTTTAACTTTTATTAAATGTTATTTATAAACATTTTTAAAAATGAAATAAATGTTTTTAAATATTTTAAAGAATTTTAAAAGTGTTTTGAAATATTTTTAAAACATTGTAAAAACTTTACAAAACATTTTAAAACCATTTTAAAACACTTTTAAAACATTTTAAAATGCTTTACGAGTTCTTGAAGTTACGAAAAGCGTTTAAAACATTTTAAAAGTGTTTTGAAACATTTTAAAAATAAATTTAAAACATTTTAAAAGTGTTTTGAAACATTTTAAAATAAATTTTAAAAGCGTTTCAAAATATTTTAGAAGCGTTTCAAAATATTTTAGAAGTGATTCAAAATATTTTAAAAGTGTTTTAAAATATCTTGGAAGTGGTTTACAATATTTTGAAATGTTATAAAAATCCTTAAAAACATTTTACAAAATTTTTAAAATATTTTAAACGAGTTTTATAATGTGTTAAATACATTTAAATGTGTTTAAAAGCACGTTATAACAATTTAAAAAGTTTTTTATAATGTTTTTAAAACAATTTTTTTTACGATTTCATTAAAAACATTTACTAAAAATGATTAAACACTTTAAATATTTGATTTAAATATATTAATAAAAATTTAGAATATTTTATAAAATCTTCGAACCATTTATAAAAATTATTGAATGTCAGATTTATAAGCTTAACTTGATAAGCGTTTTACAATATTTTGAAATATTTTAAAATATTTTGAAATGTTATAAAAATCCTTTAAAACATTTTAAAAAGTTTTTAAAATATTTTAAAAGAGCTTTATAATGTCTGAAAAACATTTTAAACGTAGATAGTTCGTTAAAAAGGAATAGACGCTGGCTAAACTTTTCGGTTTTGATATCCGAGAGCATATTTGGATATCCATTTTGGAGATGCAAGCGTGGCCCCAGATGCACAAAGTGACGAATTGAGTTTGGACCTCATTTCGGATGATCTGTGAAAAACAAACGGATGCGAATATCGAGGGCTAAAATTTTCGGTTTAAAAATTCGAGAGCATATTTAGATACCCATTTTGGAGATGCAAGCGTGGCCCCACATGCACAAAGTGATGAATTGATTTAGGGACTCATTTCGAACGATCCATAAAAAATGAATAGACGTAGATATCGAGGTTGAAATTTTCATTTTTGAAATTCAAGAGCATATTTGGATACCGCTTTTGGAGATGCAAGTGTGCCCCCACATGAACAAAGTGACGAGTTGATTTTGGGACTCATTTCGGACGATCTTTTTAAACTGAACGAAAGCGGATATTGGGGGTTGAACTTTTTAGTTTTGAAATTCGAGAGCATATTTGGATACCCATTTTGGAGATGCAAGCGTGGCCCCGCATGCACAAAGTGATGAATTTATTTCGGGACTGATTTCGGACTATCCGTGAAAAATGAACAGACGTGGATATCGGGGGCAGAAATTTTTGGTTTTGAAATCCGAGAGCATATTTGGATACACATTTTGGAGATGCAAGCGTTTCCCCACATGCACAAAGTGACAAATTGATTTCAGGACTCATTTAGGATGATCCGTGAAAAACGAACATACGTGGATATCGGGGGCTAAACTTTTCAGTTTTGAAATCCGAGAGCATATTTGGATAACCATTTTGGAGATGCAAGCGTGGCCTCACATGCACAAAGTGACGAATTGATTTAGGGACTAATTTTGGATGATCCGTAAAAAACGAATGGACGCGGATGTCGGGGGCTAAAATTTTCGTTTTTGAAATCTGAGAGTATATTTTGATACCCATTTTGGAGATGCAAGTGTGCCCCCGCAGGAAAAGAATGACGAATTGATTTCGGGATTCATTTTGGATGATCCTTGAAAAATGTACAAATGCGGATATTGGGGGTTGAAATTTTTGGTTTTTAAATTCGAGAGCATATCAGGATACCCATTTTGGAGATGAAAGCGTGGCCCCGCATGCACAAAGTGACAAATTTATTTCGGGACTGATTTCAGACGATCCGTGAAAAACGAACGGACGCGGATATCAGGGGTTGAACTTTTTGGTTTTGAAATCCGAGAGCATATTTGGATACCCATTTTGGAGATGCAAGTGTGGCCCCTCTTGCACAAAGTGACAAATTGATTTCGCGACTCATTTCGGATGATCCGTGAAAAACGAATAGACGCAGATAACGGGGGCTGAAATTTTCGATTTTGAAATATGAGAGCATATTTGGATACCCATTTTGGAGATGAAAACGTGGCCTCGGATGCACAAAGTGACAAATTGATTTTGGGCATCATTTTGGATGATCCGTGAAAAACGAACAAACGCGAATATCGGGGGCTAAACTTTTCGGTTTTGAAATCTAAGAGCATATTTGGATACCCATTTTGGAGATGCAAGCGTGGCCCCAAATTAAAAAAGTGACGAATTGATTTCGGGACTCAATTCAGACGATTCGTGAAAAATGAAAATACGTGGATATCGGGGGCTAAACTTTTCGGTTGTAAAATCTGAGAGCATATTTGGATACCCATTTTGGAGATGCAAGTGTGGCCCCGCATGTACATAGTGACAAATCGATTTCGCGACTCATTTCGGATGATCCGTGAAAAACAAATGGACGCAGATAACGGGGGCTGAAATTTTCAATTTTGAAATATGAGAGCATATTTGGATACCCATTTTGGAGATGAAAGCGTGGCCTCAGATGCACAAAGTGACAAATTGAGTTTGGGCCTCATTTTGGACGATCCATGAAAAACGAATGGACGCGAATATCGGGGGCTAAACTTTTCGGTTTTGAAATCTGAGAGCATATTTGGATACCCATTTTGGAGATGCAAGCGTGGCCCCAGATGAAAAAGGTGACGAATTGACTTCGGGACTCAATTCAGACGATCCGTGAAAAATTAAAAGACGTGGATATCGGGGGCTGAACTTTTCGGTTTGGAAATATGAGAGCATATTTGGATACCCATTTTGGAGATGCAAGCGTGGCCCCGCATGCACAAAGTGACAAATTGATTTCGGGACTCATTTCGGATGGTTCGTGAAAAAAGAACAGACGTGGAAGATGGGGCTAAACTTTTCGGTTTTGATATCCGAGAGCATATTTGGATACCCATTTTGGAGATGCAAGTGCGGCCCTAGATGCACAAAGTGACGAATTGAGTTCGGACCTCATTTCGGATGATCCGTGAAAAACAAACGCACGCGAATATCGAGGTCTAAACTTTTCGGTTTTAAAATCCGAGAGCATATTTGGATACCTATTTTGGAGATGCAAGTGTGGCCTCGGATGCACAAAGTGACGAATTTATTTCGGGATTCATTTCAGACGATTTGTGAAGAATGAATGAACACAGATATCGGGGGCTGAACTTTTCGGTTTTGAAATCTGAGAGCATATTTGGATACACTTTTAAAACGTTTTAAAATGCTTTACAAGTTTTTGAAAAGGATTTAAAAACGTTTTAAAACATTTTAAATTTTTTTTAAAATATTGTAAAAGCTTTCTAAAAACATTTTTAAACCGTTTTAAAACACTTTTAAAACGTTTTAAAATGCTTTACAAGTTTTTTAAAAGGATTTAAAAACGTTTTAAAACATTTTAAAAGTGTTTTCAGACATTTTAAAATAAATTTAAAACATTTTAGAAGTGTTTTGAAACATTTTAAAATAAATCTTAAAAGCATTTCAAAATATTTTAAAAGCGTTTCAGAATATCTTAAAAGTGTCTTGAAATATCTTGATAGTGTTTTACAATATTTTGAAATGTTATAAAATCCTTTAAAACATTTTACAACTTTTTTAAAATATTTTAAAAGAGTTTCATAATGTCTTAAAAACATTTTTAACGTGTTTAAAATCATGTTATAGCATTTTAAAAAGTGTTTTATAATGTTTTTAAAAATATTATTTTTTACGATTTTATTAAAAAGATTTACTAAAAATTATTAAACGCTTTAAATATTTGATTTAAACATATTAATAAGAATTTGGAATATTTTATAAAAGGTTTAAACCATTTTTAAAACATTTATAAAAATTATTGAATGTCAGCTTTATAAGCTTAACTTTATGAAATATTTTGAAATATTTCGAAATGTTATAAAAATCCTCTAAAATATTTTACAAATATTTTAAAAATATTTTAAAAGAGTTTTATGATGTGTTAGAAACATTTTAAACGTGTTTAAAAGCACATTATAACATTTTAAAAAGGGTTTTATAATATTTTTAAAAACGTTTCTTTTTTACGATTTTATTAAAAACATTTAATAAAAAGATTAAACGCTTTAAATATTTGATTTAAACATATTGAGAAGAATTTAGAATATTCTATAAAAGATTTAAACCATTTATGAAACATTTATAAAAATTATTGCATGTTTATAATGTTAGCTTTATAAGCTTAACTTTTATTAAATTTTATTTAAAAACGTTTTAAAAACCTAAATAAATGCTTTCAAATATTTTAAATGTGTTTTGAAATGTTTTTCTAACATTGTAAAAGCATTCTGAAAACATTTAAAAACCATTTTAAAACACTTTTAAAATTAAAATGTTTTACAAGTTTTTAAAAAGGATTTAAATATGTTTTAAAACATTTTAAAAGTGTTTTGAAACATTTTAAAATAAATTTAAAACATTTTAAAAGGGTTTCAAAATATTTAAAAGTGTTCAAAAATATCTTAAGCGTTTGACAATATTTTGAAATATTTTGAAATTTATAAAAAATATTTTAAAACATTTTAAAAATTTTTAAAAATATTTTAAAAGAGTTTTATGATGTCTTCAAAACATTTTAAAAGCACATTATAACATTTTAAAAAGTGTTGTATAATGTTTCTAAAAACTTTTTTTTACGATTTTATTAAATGTGTTTATTTTAAAACACTTTTAATATAAAATTAAATATTTTAGAAGTGTTTTGAAACATTTTAAAAATTTAAAAGTGTTTCAAAATATCTTAAAATTTCTAAAGCGTAATACAATAATTTGAAATATTTTGAAATGTTATAAAAATCCTTTAAAATAGTTTACAAAATTTTTAAAATATTTTTAAAGAGTTTTATAATGTCTTAAAAACATTTCAAATGTGTTTAAAAGCGTGTTATAACATTTTAGAAAGTGTTTTATAATGTTTTTCAAAACATCTTTTTTACAATTTTATTAAAAACATTTACTAAAATGATTAAACACTTTAAATATTTGATTCAAACATGTTAATAGGAATTTAAAATATTTTATAAAATCTTTAAACCATTTATAAAACCTTTATAAAAAATTATTAAATGTTTATAATGTCTTTGTTAAGTTTAACTTTTATTAAATGTTATTTATAAACATGTTTAAAAATGAAATAAATATTTTTAAATATTTTAAATAATTTTAAAAGTGTTTTGAAATATTTTTAAAACATTGTAAAAGCTTTCTAAAAACATTTTTAAACCATTTTAAAACACTTTTAAAACATTTTAAAATGCTTTACGAGTTCTTCAAGTTGAAAACGTTTTAAAACATTTTAAAAGTGTTTTGAAACATTTTAAAATAAATTTAAAATATTTTAGAAGTGTTTTGAAACATTTTAAAATAAATTTAAAATATTTTAGAAGTGTTTTGAAACATTTTAAAATAAATCTTAAAAGCATTTCAAAATATTTTAAAAGCGTTTCAGAATATCTTAAAAGTGTTTTGAAATATCTTGAAAGTATTTTACAATATTTTGAAATGTTATAAAAATCCTTTAAAACATTTTACAACTTTTTAAAAATATTTTAAAAGAGTTTTATAATGTGTTAAATACATTTACATTGAACTTGGTTACTAACAATGAACTTTGAAGAAGGAAATCATTTTTCACGGATCGTCCAAAATGAGGCCCAAACTCAATTTGTCACTTTGTGCATCCGAGGCCACGCTTTCATCTCCAAAATGGGTATCCAAATATGCTCTCATATTTCAAAATCGAAAATTTCATCCCCCGTTATCTGTGTCTATTCGTTTTTCACGGATCATCCGAAATGAGTCGCGAAATCGATTTGTCACTATGTGCATGCGGGGCCACACTTGCATCTCCAAAATGGGTATCCAAATATGCTCTCAGATTTCACAACCGAAAAGTTCAGCCCCCGATATCCGCGTCTTTTCATTTTTCACGGATCGTCTGAATTGAGTCCCGAAGTCAATTCGTCACTTTGTTCATCTGGGGCCACGCTTGCATCTCCAAAATGGGTATCCAAATATGCTCTCAGATTTCAAAACCAAAAAGTTTAGCCCCCGATATTCGCGTCCATTCGTTTTTCACGGATCGTCCAAAATGAGGCCCAAACTCAATTTGTCACTTTGTGCATCCGAGGCCACGCTTTCATCTCCAAAATGGGTATCCAAATATGCTCTCATATTTCAAAATCGAAAATTTCAGCCCCCGTTATCTGCGTCTATTAGTTTTTCACGGATCATCCGAAATGAGTCGCGAAATCAATTTGTCACTTTGTGCATGAGGGGCCACACTTGCATCTCCAAAATGGGTATCCAAATATGCTCTCGGATTTCAAAACCAAAAAGTTCAACCCCTGATATCCGCGTCCGTTCGTTTTTCGCGGATCGTCTGAAATCA
>JAXQQM020058935.1:0-41870 GCA_034641835.2 Pinus albicaulis
TCACCTGTGTGGAACCTCGGAACAACAACTATGGACACCAATCCGTATCAGAAGCTGGGCGGAACGGTCTTGAGGTTAGATTCAGCTAATCGGAGGGGGGGTATCCCTCTTCTTAACCTTCACTTCCCCTCGCGCTTGACTCTCGGATGAGAGCTTTCCCAGTCCACCTCACGGAGTTGGATTTCGCTCAATTAATAAACTTCTATGTTTGTTTGAGCGGCCTTAGAGAGTTAACTCTCCTCTCTCCTATTCCAAGGCCCTACAACCTAGCTAGTTGGTGATTGACACTTAATAAAACTTGCTAGTTGATTTTAGATTAAATCGCTTATTTTAAGGGCTGTTGTATTAAGTCACAAGGATATGGAGTTGAAACCAATGATGTTTTGACGCGAAAGAAATTAATAAAAACCTGACTACATGCACATGCAGTTCTTTGTCTTTCGATGAAAAGTAATCTCTATACAGGTTCTACGAGACTAAAAATTTGTATTTTTTCTTTTCGAATTACAAACTCACACTCACAAAAACTAAGAAGCCAACTAAATGATTCAATGCACCTAATGCAAATGACTACAAGCGTGTAAATTCTAAGATGCAAAAGTCTCTTGAAACAAGGTGAAATTTCCCAAAAAGGCTCCTTCAGTTTTAACTCATCTTTTGCTGTCCAGAAAGCCAATTCTTGAAAAGAAGAATTCTCAATATAAGACACCAAAATACTCAACAAGAAGAAGAAGAAATCAAATGACAACCTCTCCTCAAAATCAAGCTGAAAACTAGAAGCAAGAAACTTCACAAAAGCTCCAAAAGATATGACCAAACGAAAATGAAAAGGCAACAACAAAAACAAAAACAAGAAACAATGTTTTTTGAGTTTTTGATATGCAAAAACAAAAAGCAAAACAAATGTTTTTTGGGCTTTTCAGTTTTATAAAGCAAGAGCTTCAAAAAAACCAAGAACAACTATCACAATCCAAGCCAAAACAAGACCGAATTTCAAGCATAAACTTCAACTATGCTCCCAAACCTTATAAAGCTAATGATAGCAAGATCAATAAGAGCAATGGAAGACCAAAAACTCAATCAAACAGCCTAGATAAATAGTGCAAATTCGTTGCAACACAAAACTCCAAAGAAACAAGAAAAGTTCTTCGAAAATTGCAACAAAACCCTAGCCTATGAAACTCAAGAAAACCAATCGAAAACAAAGCAAAGAACGCAATGCAAAGCACAACACAAAGGTAGGAGCGAGTCAGTGAGCAGAAGCTCTCTGTTCTGATGAAGCAGAACAACCAAGAATGCTCAGAAAGCAATCTTGGAACTCAATCCAGGAGTGCTAGCACCAACAAGAACCTTTGCCAAAAAGACCAGTTTTCGGACAAACGAAAGAGAAACAAGACTTGAAACCACTTCTATCACACTCCAGTAAGTACAGAGACTCTGCAGACACAGGCCTCTACAGCCAGAAAAGACCAAAAACACCAGAATCTTAAAATTTCAAAATCAGCCTAGGTATACGCGACCCTGCGGTTATGCAACCAGCGTGTATACGCGTCTGTGCTGAGGGAAACTCGCGTATACGCGGTTCCTTCTACACAAACTCGCGGGTATACGCGACTGTGTGCAAACAAAAGATCGTATACAAAGAAAGATAATGAAAAACAAAAAGTACAAGCCTGGGAAAGAGTCGCCAGTTCTATTTCGGGGAATTAACACCCTAGAGGTTGGTTGGGATTCAACCTCCACAGAGCAGGGGCGTACTACTTAACAGAGACTCACACAATCATGCACATTCATAAAAACTAAATAGACCAGAATGAGAGGTTTACCCGTTGGTCCTACGTTTGAAGTAGATCCACGTGGAGTTCAAACTCCCTGCAACCGTCCTTCCTCCTTAACCTGAAATACAAGAAGAAACCAGCACAACGGACAAGTTGTACAGCATATTTCTACTCTATATGTTAGTGAGATTCATATAAAACATTAAATAAATCATAATGAATGCTTGTATAACAAATATTCTTCATACATTAAAGCATACACTAACACGTTTATTTCGGGAATAGCATGATACTTCTTTATTATAAATAGTACGTACAAAAGTAATCAAGTGGAGAGATCACCTGATCCTTCCAAGGCCTTCGCAGACCATCGTCCGGATCCGTCCAGCCCTTGCCTCGCTAAGACTCCTTCCAAACTGGTGCATACGAGATAACATATAAAGGGATGTGTATCTCAAGGAAACAAGGGTTTCCTGTAAAGAACTGGGAAAGTGAAGGAGGCACGGGGAATCAGACTTGGATAGGGAATACCAACAGAGTATAATATCAATAATTCTCTCTCCCTTAGGCCATACACATGAGGGCTTTTTATAGTCCCTCCAAGTAGTTTCAGCAGTTGGAAACAGTTGGCCACGGGCTGGGGTGGTTGAACTACCTGAGTAACCATCAACCCAGCGCGAATTTAGGGATTTTTATATATTTTTTAATCATTAAAATGGCATACGCGGAAAAGTCTAGCTGTGCTCGCGTATACACGCGGAAAAACACGGGCATAGTCGCGTATGAAGGATTTTACACTGTTTTTAAGTGAATTTGTCCAAGTCTGTAGGAATGGGTGCCCATAAAGCCATAAAGCAATCATGAATCATGTCAAGGTGAGAAATGATGCTATAACATCGGGCTGCTGAGGTCAACAGAGATACGGGTGGAGTGATCTCGCGTATGGGTAGAAAAAAGGTGTTCAGGCGACACAATAGAGGAGGATGCAGGGGGACTGGGCTCCAAGTGTCTCACAGAGGAGGATAGGTAAAGAATTGTTGTGGTAGACTCCGTCATCTGAACATCAGGGGGGGGAATGTCGATGGGAGCGAGGGGATCCTTAGCCTGGCCGAAAGCATACTACGCAAGGATGGGATAGGCGGATTGATTTTGTTCAACCTCATACTCTCGGACTACCTCTAAAGAGGCACGGTAATGCGTCAGGTGAGGAAAATGGTGGGAGTAATGGCCATGGACACCGCACAAAGCACAGGGTTTTTTGGTGCGGAGAGTCTTGGGGTTCTTGGTTATGGATGAGGAAGGAATGGAGGCTTCAGGGACCGTAGCTTCAGGGAACGCGACTTTAACCATGGGCTGAATACGGGGCAACTCGGGACAAGCATGGGTGGCATGACTGATGACATCACATAAGGCACAAGGTTTTGCTGGCGGAGGAGGGGTCGGGTCAGTCGTGGTGGTCTTGTCTTTGGGTGCCCCCTTGCGAGCTTTGCTTTTCTTCCCGGGAACCGTCACGACATGAGAGGGGTCCTGTAGAGGTGCTGTGGGCACAGGGGCAACAGAGGAAGTGAGGGGGACCGGTTGAACCGGTGTCAAAGCCATGTAGGGTTTGGGGTGACCAGGAGGGGTAGCTGCTGGAGGATCAAGGTACCAGACTGGTATGCCCAATGTCAGTTTAGGGAGAGAGAGGGTGGCCATGACGGGGACAGAATAAACTCCGGGAGGGGGAGCCAGGAAAGGGATCTGCCCAGCAGGGAAATGACCAGGAGGGACAGCTCCGAGATGGTTAAGGCCTGGGGGAACCGATCCAGGAGGATAAAGGGGTTCAGGGATACCAACTGTAGGGGGAGGGCTAGAAGGAGGAGGTCTGACTGGCTGAGATGAATGGCTAGGAGCGGGTTGTGGAGGGTGAGGGGGAGGTTGCTGACTAGCTGAGGCAGGCCGCTTACGGGCAGCCTGAGACGATTGCATCATGCAAACATTCGATAAGCTGGGATCAGTGATGGGAGGAGGAGGGAGATTAGGAAAAGTTCCAAGAAGGGAGGAATCTTTGTAAACGCCAGGGGAGACACTGGTCAAGGAATCTACAGTTTGCTTATTGGCTACAGAAGAGATGGTCGTCTCAGGTGAGGTCTGATATTTTGGCTCATGATATGTCAACTGGTCAATGGTGACTATCTTTCCATTATGGGGGAAAGACATCTTGTGGAAAACCGCGGATGGGACAACATACATAGCATAGGTGTAGCTTCACCCCAATAGAATGTTGTAGTCTAGCGGGGCGTCTATGACTTCGACGTCAATGCAAACAGTCTTACTGGCGAGGGTGATAGGACAATTACGGAAAAGGCCAATGGGCTGGGAGGCATGGCGGTCCCATGCTCGAAGGGTGATCGTGGAAGGGGCCAGCTCAGGGGATCCGAGTTGCTTCCAAACCAAAGCGGACATCACACAGGTGGATGCCCCCTTGTCAATTATGCACCGTGAAATGTTGGCGTTCCGGATTTTGACTGGGATTTGGAAGGCGACGGAAGCAGGAAGAGGGGGATGGTCCGATTGAGTGGCGTCGAAAACAATAATTTGGTCATCAGCAGGATCTACAGTGCCCACGGCAGATAGTAGAGCCTTCTTTTGGGAAGGGCACGACTGGAGGAGTTCCAGTGTGGAAATGGCAGCAGGGGATTGCGCCAAATCATCTACTATACTATACGAATGAGCAGCTCGACCAGAAGCAGCGTTTCGACGTAGGGGTCCCTTAGGAATATTGGTATGAACCTCAACTTTGGGTTGAGGGATATGTAAGGGGCCACTGGATGTCGAAAGAGGCTCTGTAGAACCTGAAGAAGGAGGCTCGGGGGCAGACTGAGCAGGAGGCTTGGGGTACTGGTGAGACCTAGTTTGAAGGTGAAGGTCGAAGGTTGGGGAAGGATCAAAGTGCATCATAAGGATATGGTAATCAGAGGAACCAGAAAGGGAAGAGGGAGTGGCAACCTGGCTGTCAGGCGGTTGGGTAGCCACGAATCCTTGCTGAGGGAAAGGATCAGTAAACACAGCCGGTTGGGTAGTGGCCACATTAGGAGGAGCATGAGGGGAGGCGTGTTGTCCACGCAATGTGGCTTGAGACTCCCACATCTGCTGCATCTGGGGTAAGAGGGGACAATCGTGGGTGTAATGACCATAAACACTGCAACACGAACAAGGCTTATTTGTGCGAAGCGACCTGTCCGGCTTGGGATGAGTGCCCTGTTGCTGGTTGGCAGTGTTAGGGTCCACACCAGGATTGGGTCCATGGGTTCTAGGGGCAGATTGGTTTTGATTGCCTCTCTGCCTTCTTTGAGAATAAGGGGGATTAGTCGTGCCCTTCTGTGCAAATACTTGCCCTGGAGGGGGCTGTAAGTGTTGTTGCGGGTTTTGAGGAGGCAAGGGAGATGGAAGCGCATATGCTGGAGGAGCTGGCGCACCAGGCTGCGGATAAGGGTAATGGTGGGGTTGGGCAACATTGAGGTAAGCAGGAGGTTGGGCAAAAGGAGGAGGCATGCCGTATCCTGGATACATGCTACCGGGAGGGGGAAGAGTGCTAGAGGTGTTGGCCCCTCCCTGAGGGAGACCATAGCCCATAGGAGGTTGAGCGTACGGATGGGAAAGGGCTCCAACAATACCGTCGGCGGAATGAGATGCCCCCGGGGCGTTAGCGCCACCGGGCCTGGGGAGGTCAGGAAGAACGGTATAAACATAACCAGATTGAGCGTAGATCAGGTCATATTTCAAGGCTATTTGGAGGGCGGCTTCTTTAGTTTGAGGAAAGTGAGAGGCGACATCTTTGCCGATAGGAGCTAAGAGGGTGCGAAGGAACCAGTCCATGTAAACCCGATCTTCGAAGGGGGGGGGCTCGACATAAGCTCCGTCTTCGTCGCCATTCCTGAACATGGGCGGAAAGGCGGGTCGAAGAGGTTTGCTTGAATGAAGTCAAGAGCTTCGTGCCAGTATCATATCAGAGAGGGAGATGGAAATAAGATAAAAAGGCTTGGGCAAGGGTCGAAAAGGTGGTATGGGAAGAGGTGGCTTGGTCAACATACCATTTAGAAGCTTCGCCAGTAAGCGTGCATTGGAACAAATGAAGACGGATGGAGTCATCGGTAATGGAATTGGAGGAACACCACATGTGGAAAGATCGGACATGATTGGTTGGATCTTCTCCAGCAAGGCCTTCGAACTTAGGGATGTCGAAGGGGAGCTTGGTTGGCATAGCAGGCAAACCAACATCATGGTGGATAGGGTCATTAATGAACTGATTGAAATCGAGGAGGCTGAGGCCTGCAATGCGGCAGCAAGGGTATGGCCAAGGTAGTTCCTATGGCGGTTCCGCTAGTAGTGACTCCGGCATTAGGGCCTGGAGCACTGCTAACATTAGGCCCTGGACCAGACATGGTGAAGGTGACAGGGGGAGCACCAGGAGGAGAAGGAGAACCCAATGAATCAGAAGAGGAGTCGGAGTGCGAAACTCGGAGGGGGACTGGCTCGACGACGGAGGGACGGAGCAGGTCGATCGACCGGAAACTGAGGGTGAAGGCCAAGAAGTCTCCGGGAAAGGCACCTTGGGGGCACAATGATGATGGGAAGAAGGAAACCGACAAGGGAGAAAAGGGACAGAATCAAGTGAGTGACAATTGATTTTAGAGTCTTTGCCAGGCGGTGTTAACCAGGCGCTTCTTCACTTAGGGTCAGTGTGTGGCGTGCGTTAATTTTAATTTTTAAACCCTTTCTGTTTTGAGAGCAAGAAAAAAGTGTGCTGCGTAACTGAAAATAAATCTACAGAGAATAGTATATAATGATGAAATAACATAAAATTAACAGCTACTTGTGCATCTATCTAACCCAAGAAGGCGGGTCTCTCAAAACTAATCTAAAAAAGGGGAAAAATCTAGGCAAAACACATGGAAAAGAGGCCAATAGATCTAAGGTCAAAAGGGACAGGGATCTAAAGGATAAAGCTACTGAGAAGAGGTGCAGATCACAGCCAAGAGACAGAGGAAAGGTGGCTGGAAAAAGGGAGGAAATCAGAAAAAAGTGGAAAGGACAGGGATGAGGTCCTAAAGGGAGGTCCAAACAAAACGAGAAGAGGTGATTTGAAAGGACGAAAGGCTGATTTAAAGGGATCTGAAGAGGAGGTTTCAGATCTGAAAAAGGGAGGGCTGAAACTCTGAAAAACAGACAGCTGAAACAGCTAAAGCTCTTCCACAAAAGGTGGAAGGTACTAAAGCCCTAGGGGGCTAGGTTCCCACTTAGATGAGTAAAAAGAGATCAGAACTAGGTCAAAGTGGGCTGAGACAGAAGCTAGAAAACCCTGACAGAAGCTTCAGCAAAACCTAGAAAAATTGTAGAAAAATCACTGAAAAATTGGCAGGTCGCAGGTTCTGACCTGTTTTCAGTGCAGGTCACAGAAAATAGGCTGAAAAGTGCGACCTGGAGGTCCAGGTCGCAGGTTATGGGCCAAAAAGTGCAACCCCCCATTCTGTTTGTCTCGGCGGCATATTTTCAGAAAAGTTGTCGTCTCAGTTGCAGCTGGTGTCGCTTACCTGCGCAATAGGGCTAGAAACACGGAAGTTAGAAATTTTAATGTTTTAGGGTTTTATGTGAGAAAAAAAACATAAAAATAGGGAAAATGTTCAGCTGAAAAGAAACCCTAGGGTCTGAAGTAGCTGGATATGAAGGAATATGAAAAACGACAGCGGTCGTAATTTAAAACCCGTGTGGAGTCGCCATTTGTTAGTATGAATCCTTTGTCGAAGTGTACGAAAAAGGACCACTTTAGCTACGCATAACTAATAGCCCTAACAACAAAAGTGGCTGCCAATATCTTCAGATCTGCGGTTAGTTAGACAAGAAAAGAGTTGCAAAACACCAGATCTATGCATAGAAAGACATTAAGCAGTAAAAATAAGGGTTTGCTCCATATACCAATAGACAAGACAAGAACAATTTTTGAAAGAATTTTTGTATTAAGGGCACCTGGGAGGAAAACAAGAAGGCGTATCCAATTCTCCTCGATGGGATGGGTTCTTGGAAGTCCTCAGCACTTCAGATCTAGAATCTCTCTCTCTTGTTGGTGTAGAAAACCCAGACAAAGATAGAACTCAAAGGGAGCTCACACAACAAATAATGTAGAAAAATGTGACCAAGTGTATAGATCCAGAGTGATCTAATAGGCAACAAAGGTGAAGAATGGTAGGAAAAACCCTCCTATTTATAACAAAATATTGGGTCATTCTAGATCTTGGTGCATGGGTTAACCAGATCTAGATCCACTTTTTATGGAATATTTTATTATATTTGTTGGAGGGAAAAGGTATTTGACTTGGGTCAAATCCCTTGATTAGTTAAAAATAAATAAATAGATGATTTATTTATCTTTTTAAGGAAGTGGTTGGAAGATAATCAAATAAATAATGATTTATTTAATTATTTGTGGGTGATTTGGTCATATTTAACAAGGAATATTATCTAAATAAGATTTAAATAATTATTCCTAGAAACAAATAAGATAAATAAAGGTTTATCTAATTAATTTCTTTGTTTTCGGGTTAAACATGACTGGGAATAATAATTAAATTATGGTTTAATTAATTATTCCATGAGGAAAATCAAACAAATATAGGTTTGTTTAATATTTCCTTTTGGGGTTTCCTGTGTGGACCATAAACAACCTAATAAGTGTGGTTTATTAAGTTATTTACCGTAGTGAAGGCAATTTTACTTAGGGTAAAATTGGTCTTACATGGTGTACTTGGGTCCATCTAATGATAATAGGTTAGATGACCAAAAAATGGTGTAACAGCATCGGCATGAAGGCTGAGCTGTGGAACATATCAAATGGAAATTGCGATTGCATTCAATCACAATCAGAAGAAGTCGAGGAGAAATATATCGCATCAGAAAGCGTGGAAAGTGAGCCCGAAAGGGCATTTGTTATGTATTAACATGATTCTTTATTGTTATAGTGGACGTGGCAGTTTGTTTGCTAAACATTTGTATAATTATGCCGAGAGTTGAAATTACGTTATATATATATATATATATATATATATATAAAGCGCTGATATAAAAAGCACAGTTACAAATGTATGGCATACGGGCGTTACCCTGTGACAGTGAATAAGGAAACAAACAAAGCCGAAAGGGACAAAGACATAGTCAGAGAAAAGACAAATGTGTAGCTAGCCAAGAGGCTGAATGCGTGAGTTGAAGTTTTCATTGTAATTGAATGTAAATGATTTTAATTTATATTGTTGTGATGCATTGGCAAGTCTCTGAAACAGAACAAATTCCCATTGTAGTGTTAAATTGGTACCTACAGTTATATTTGTCTGAGTGAGCCGAAAATAAATGAGAAGGTAGAAGACTAAGAGGTATGGATATCCATTTCAAATTCCTTGAGGAATACAAACAATCATCAGGAATTCTCTACAAGTAATATCATCTTGATATGCATAGTGAGGTTAGAGAGAGTAAGAATAGAGAATTAAAAGTATAGAAGATTGAGGCAGAGAAGATAAGGAAGAGAGGAGCAGAAGGAGATGCTACAGAACAAAGCTGATATCTGAGGTAAATCAACAAATACTTGTTGTGATAAATTGAGGAAGTTGGAGCTTCCCTATCAAGTTGAAGCTTGATAGATGTTAGTTGTAGCTGGCTGTGGTTGGAGCCTCTTATAGGTTGGTGTCTGTAGAAAAATTGAAGGGAGTTGGAGCTTCATTGCAAGTTGTAGCTTGCATAATTGAGGTTGGAGCCTCCTGTAGGTTGGTGCCTGTAGAAAAACAGTGGTGAGAGGGAGTTGGATCTTGCCTTTGCATCACACCAATAATAAGATGTGGTTTTCTCCCTTTATGGGTTTCCACTTATATCTGCTGTCTCTATCTGTGTTGCCTATGTGTTGAGATGATTTATCAAATCTTCTTGATGGTTACTGCTCTCATAATAAGTTTAATGTCACATTAATTTAATACTTGCTGCAACATATTAAGACTGTTCATATACTAATTTTGAATAAAAAAGTAAGCTATAAATAAGCTGATGAAGATTTAAAAAGCTCATGTATGTATTGAACTGATTCACCCCCCCCCCTCTCAGTTCAACAAAAGCAAAAATATGCAAAACTGTGAAAAGATTGAGACAAACCTTCAATTAATGACCAAAGGAAATCAAATTAAGAATTTCTCAAAAAAGAGACTCAAAACACCCAATTAACTTAATGGAGATTGATGAGATGAAGAATTGCTGAAAGAAATTCAGAAACAAGAGATTTTTGACAGAAAAATATAGATCTGGGTAGATGCTAAGAATCCTAAAATAAATCTAAACTAAAATAAAAGAAGAAATCTAAGTTTTTCAAGACTTTTAACAAGGTCCGCAGGTCCCAGAAATAACAGGTGCGGTCCCGCACTGGTTACTTAAGGAAAGTGCGGAGATGCCCGCACTGTGTGTGAAGACAAAGTGCGGTCCCCTGAAAACTTCAAGAAAAACATAAAAGACTTCAAAGCTTTCAAAAACAGAGAAAAACTAAGCTACCCAGGCAGATATCAATCAATCAAAAACCAGGAAAAACTTTTCCTCGAATCAAAATAAAAGAGAACCAAAAAACAAGTTCTTTCCCCAGCAGAGTCGCCAATTTGTTGGCCGGATAAATCGTTCTTGCGGACAAGACCGATCTCCCTAGTGTCAGAAGACAATCTAGCAACAAACGAACAACTAAGTTTGTCTTTCTCTAGATATATTCGTTTTACAATTAAATGCTATGAAGGTGTCGATCCTACCTTAGATCCAAATGCTTATTTGTGGTCGCAATGCTTCCGTTGCATCAATAATCCTTCGTCGCAACAAGGGCCCTTTTGTCACAAGAAAGTATCATCTTTCGTTGATCTGCAATCACAAACAAGAAAATATCAATAGCACCCGTATAACAAATAATCATAAAACATACCTATCATAGTGATCAAGGAATCTATGAAATAAACGATCAAACGACAGCTTATTGAAATAAACAATCGAACGACAATTTATTGAGAAAAACAGAACTTGATTGTATTAATCTTAAAATATATAGAAGAACCTTACAACCTTTGCCTTGATGTTCGAAAGGCCTTCCCGGGGTCCGAAGCAGGAATCTCCTCTACTTTGATAAGTCCTGCACTCTTCCTCCAGGAGCACAAAGAGGTATGTGATCTTTCCTCTCAAAAGCTCAGCAGAAGGAAATCCAAATCTCAACAGCACTTCAGCTCAAACACACATAAAGCTTGAACTCTAATCCTCAATCTCCAAAATCTCCATCAAAACTTTTCCCAAAAGGCTACCCAATGCCTCCTTTTATAGAGCAGATGAGGAGGTTAGGATTCCACCATTAAAGGGATAGAACCCTCCTTCAAAGGGATAGGCTCCTCACATCAAGGGATCAGTTCCTTAAGGTGTGGGATACATGCACCTTACCAAAGCGTACTCATCCCCAAAAAATCTCATCCAGAACCTTCCAGAATTGACCAAAATTCAACTTTTTTGGTTTAATTTCGCGCATTTTTGACTTTACAGGGGTACCGCATGCAGTACACTGGAAAAGTGCGTTCTAGAACGCAGTTTATCTTCACATTACATGCGGACCCTAGCTAAAAACGCAGGTAGGCTTCATATTAACTGCGTACCCAAGGTTTTTGAGCTTTTAGGGTTTTTTTTCTCCAGTTTCAAGGCATGGAATGAGGAACAAAGGTTGTAAGACTTGCAAAGAAGGCATGTATGAGTGTTAATGAGCTCATACAGTCAGCAGAATGTCAAGGTGACAGTTTTTCGGTCTAGCTGATAATGAGGCTCAGCGAGAAAGACATCGAAAATTACAAGGGAGGCATCCTTTAAAACAGAAAAGAAGAAAGAAGAAGAGGAAGACATATGATCTTGCTCGGATGAAGAAGAGGCAAATTTTTTCAAGAAATTGGATAGAGGCTCAGGTAAATACAAAGGTAAACTTCCTTTCAAATGCTTTAACTGTGGAAGAGTAGGACACTATGCTGCTAAGTGTCCTCACAAGAAATTAAGGAATTAGGCTCAAGAAATAGAGAAAAATGCATCAAAAAACTCGCAGAAAGGAAAGAAGTTCAACAGAAAATACTTCTATGCTCAACAAGACAGCAGTGCATTTGAAGACTTAGATGAACCTTCAAGTGAAGAAGGAACCTCTAAATTTTTATTGATGGCCACAGAAGAACTTGAAGGTCTCCTGCTAGAAGATGAAGAAGAAGAAGGTGAAGTCGACCTTGAGGGGGAGCTAAGAAGTGCTCTGGAAGAGATTGATAGACTCAAGCTGAAATGCAGAAAACAAAAGGAAATTCTCCTCAAGTATGTACGAGAAGAATAGAATTCAGAATTTCTTATGCAGCTAAATATAGATCTTGAAGAAGCCAAGAAGATAGAGGACATGTTACTTAAGCAAATCTAGGAGAAAACTCAAGAACAAGAGAAGTTGGAAGAATAAGTAGTATGTCTCAGGAAGAAATTAGGAAATGCTCAAAGGAAAGTGGTTATAAATTCTTCTTAAACAACAAGCTCTAGTAAGTTGAATGAAATTCTGGTTGCTCAAAGATCTCCTATGATAAAAACTGGAATAGGCTATGAAGGCGAATCAAGTAAAAGAAAAGAAAAGGAAAACAGAGAGATTATTTTTGTAAAAGAAAATAAGGATGATGAAGCAGCTCAAATAATTCCTACAAAAGAAGAAACTTTTAAGGAGGGAGACAGAACCCAGAAAAATCCTCTAATAACAAAGAATGAAATAAATACTCAAACAACAGGAAAATATTCATATACCCCTGAGTATGTCAAATTTGGAAGCCATCAAAGGAGATTCTTCCCTCCTATGAAAAATGCCACCTGTTATGTGTGCCACAAGCTGGGAGATATTGCTACATACTGTCATGTAGGGAGAAGTGATTCAAACCAACAAAAGATGCAAACAGTGAAAATACTGTCTCAAGAAAACAAATGGAGAAGACAACTTTACATCAGGTATGAAAATAATTTCTATGGTTACTGTTTTTATTGTAAGGAATTTGGCCATAAAATTATTGAATGTAGAAAGTATGGACAAATATTGATGTTCAACACCTCAAGGAGGTTTGTGAATCAAAGAAATTTTTTTCATACTCAAAATTCTGCAAAAATTATGATCAAATGCTATGTATGCAATCAAGTTGGACATATGCCTTCGAAATGTCCTCTGAAAGGATGTGATTCATCATCTCTCAAAAGATACCAAACAAAAGGATGCCTCCAGTGGATAAAGAAGGTGAATAAATGTGAGTTGGCTCTAACTACTCAAGACCTGAAAAGCCAGTGGTATCTGGATAGTGGCTGCTCGAAACATGACAGGAGAAAATTTATAACTTTGATGAAAAGAAAATTGTTAATGTTACTTTTGGCAATGATAAATCGGGAAAAATCAAGGGAAAGGGCTCAGTCAACTTAGATAATGGCAGAGGTAAGGCCCAAGATGTACTATTTGTAGATGGGCTGAAAGAAAATTTGTTGAGTGTCCGTCAAATGTGTGATAAAGGCTGCGAAGTTCTTTTCAGAGCACAAAACTGTGAATTTAGATCAAGCACCATAGGTAAGACTCTTCTCAAAGGTGTTCGAACAGAGAGAAATGTTTACATTGTGAAAGAGGAAGATGAAGCATGCCATCTTAGTAAACTTGAGGAGTCATGGTTATGGCATAGGAGATTGGGACATCTCGTCTTTGATCATATCATTAGACTGAGTAAGAAGAAAGCGGTCAGAGACATGCCAGAAATAAAAAGGCCTTCTAATACCATATGCAAATCTTGTCAATTGGGTAAATAGACCCACACATCCTTTAAGGCCAAAGATGAGTTATCAACAAGAATACCACTCCAGCTTGTGCACATGGATTTTTATGGACCTGCAAGAACTAAAACACCAAGTGGAGAATCCTACTTCATGATGATAATAGATGATTTCTCCAGAATGACATGGGTTTCATTTCTCAAGAATAAATCGGAAGCTCTGAAAAAATTCAAAATATTCAAAGCATTAGTAGAAAATCAAACAGGATGCAAGCTAAAATGCATCAGATCGGACAGACGAGGTGAATTCACAGATTATGACTTTGCAGATCTATGTAATGAATATGGCATAAAACAAAAATTTACTATTGCAGGGACACCTCAGCAGAATGGGGTAGCAAAGAGACAAAACAGATTTTTTCAACAAATTTCCAGAGCCATGATGCAAGAGAGTAATATTCCTCAAACCTTCTGGGCAGAAGCAGTACACATAGCAGCGCATATCCTTAATAAAGCCCACTTAAGGCCAAGCAGTGACAAGAATCCATATGAACTATGGCATGGAAAGACAACTTCAATCAAACATTTTAGAACTTTTGGAAGCAAGTGTTATATAAAGAATAATGATGAAAATCTTGGGAAATTTGATGCAAGAGCAGATGAAATTAAAGGGTACAGGTGCTACAACAAGACTCTTCGAAAAATAGTAGAAATTATTGATGTGATATTTGATGAAGAACTTCCAAACAATACAGGAGATATATATTGTTGCAGTCCATCAGACAACCATGAAGAAGAAAACCAAAATGATGATGAAACAAGAAAAACAACACAAGATACAGAGCGGAGCTTGAAAGCCCCCTCAAGATACACTCAGAATAATCATCCTAAAGATCAGATTATAGGAGACAACAAATTAGGGGTCCAGATAATAAGGCAACTAGCTGAACAAACAAAAGAGGTATACATAGTGATGTTATCATAGATAGAACCAAAGAGATTTGAAGAATCCAACAAGGACAAGTATTGGGTGAATGCAATGAATGAAGAATTGGACCAAATTGAGAAAAAAAATACCTGGGAACTAGTTCCTAGACCCACTAAGAAAAATGTCATAGGCTCAAAATGGGTATTCAAAAATAAAATGAATGAGGAAGGACAGGTAATCAGAAATAAAGCCAGAATTGTCTGCAAAGGATATTCACAAATCGAAGGACTTGATTATGATGAAAAATTTGCCCCTGTAGCTAGAATGGAAGCCATCATAATGTTTCTGGCCTTCGCATGCTACCAAGACTTCAAGGTATATGAAATGGATGTAAAATATTCTTTTCTGAATGGAGATCAAGAAGAAGAAGTCTACATGGAACAACCGAAAGGTTTCTCTTTAACATACAAATAAGACTATGTGTGCAGACTGAAGAAGGCTCTATATGGACTGAAACAGGCTCCTCGTGCTTGGTACTCAAGACTGGATAAATATTTGAAAAAACAAGGCTTTAAGAGAGGTCGAGTAGATAAAAATCTATATATAAAAGCCCATGAAAATGAACTCCTGATTTTTGTAGTATATGTTGATGACATTATGTTTGGAAGCAATATAGAAGAACTAGAAAAAGGGTTTGTTGATGAGATGAAAATAGAGTTTGAGATGTCTATGATTGGAGAGCTTAGTTTCTACTTAGGACTTCAAAATTAGCAAAAGAACACAAGTAAATTCATCTCACAGGAAAAATACTTAAAAGAAATGTTTAAAAAGTTCAAAATGGAGGACTGCAAACCTGTGTCAACTCCCATGATCATGGGATGCAAGCTGTGTGTTGATGATGGATCTAATGATATAGATCAAAAACTCTATAGATCCATGATAGGAAGTCTGCTGTATCTGACAGCATCAAGACCAGACATCATGCTAGCTGTAGGACTAGTGGCTAGATATCAAGTAGCACCTAAACAAAATCACCTTCTTGCAGTCAAAAGAATATTCAGATATCTACAAGGAACAACACAGTATGGCCTTTGGTATCCTAAAGGCAAAAGCTTCACTTTGACAGCATACACAGATGCAGATTGGGCCAGCTATGTGGATGATATGAAAAGCACAAGTGGAGGTGCTTTCTATCTAGGAGAAAGTTTGGTGGCATGGTTAAGCAAGAAACAAACATCTATCTCTCCGTCTATAGCAGAAGCAGAATATATAGCAGCAACAACATGTTGTACACAAGTCATGTGGATGAAGCAAACCCTCCAAGACATGAAGGTAAGCATTGATGAACGTATCTCAATCAAATGTGACAATACAAGTGCTATAAGTATATCTAAAAATCCTGTGCTTCACTCAAAAACTAAACATATCCCAATCAAGTATCATTTTCTCCGAGAACAAGTGGCTCAGAAGATAGTAAAACTAGAATATGTACCAACAAAAGAACAGACATCAGATATATTTACCAAACCACTTGCTAGAGAACCATTTAAATATTTGAGAGACAGACTAGGGGTAGTATATGTAGATGCTACTCTCTGATATGAAGAAAAAGCACAGTTTTAGGGGGAGAACAGAAATGAAAATATCATTCGAAGGGGAGATCAGCCATCAAGGGAAGCATGAAACAGGTCCTCTGGATCAAAAGGATTATGGCAAGACTACCTCCAGCATAAAATAATCAAGGGTTATGGGTCATTGGTGAACCCACCGTGAATCTAATCCAAAGGTGGGAGCAGCAGCGTACAAAGTCAGAAGATCTCAGAGAGAGGAAATGCACGAAATGTTGAAAAATAAAAATAAAAATTCAAACCCCTTGCCATTGATGTCAAAGGGGGAGGAAGAGCAACCAATAGAAGAAAGGACCCTAACAGGCAAACAAAGGAAGTGTATTTCCATCAATTCGAAAGGGGGAGACTGTTGCAAATGTTGTCATTGATGGCAATAGAGGCAGAAAATACAGAGACAGACAAAGAAGGCAATAGATGCAGAGATAGGAAAAGAACAATAGCAGAAGACAGTAGGTAAAATTTACAGGAAAGGCAGAGGAAGAGGTGGAGCAGAAAAGGTACAGCGAAGGCAGAGGCAGAGGTCGAGCAGCAGAGGTACAGCGAAAGTAGAGGTAGAAGTAGCGAAGGAAGAAGCATAAAGGAAAAGGCAGAGGCAAAGGCAGAGTCGTTATCGCAAAAAGGCAGAGGCAGAGGTAGAGTCGTTATCACAGAAAGGAAGAGTCAGAAAGGCAAAGGCAGAGGCAAAGGCAGAGCCGTTATCGCAGAAAGGTAGAGGTAGAGGCATAGTCATTATCACAGAAAAGCAGAAGTAGAGGCAGAGACATTATTCCGAGAATCACTACCCAAGATGGTAGATACACTAAACATAAATTACGGGAACCGTTACCGAAGTCGGAGGATATATATATAAAATTCTAAGAATCGTGAACTAAGTGGCAAAGTATACATATATAAACCTCATTCCGGGAATCGTAACCCAGGCGGGAGGGTACATAAACATAATTCTGGGAATCTTAACCCAAGCGACAAAGTATACATATATAAATCTTATTCCAAGAATCATTACCCAACTGGAGGTTACACTAAAGGCTAAAGTGGAAGCATATATATATGCAGTGCTTTATATAAGTGGAGTGCTTTATGATCGAAAGAACTAAAGTACTATAAGGTGGGATCCTTTGCCAATCGCATAGGAGAAAAAATGTGCAGCGGAACATGTAAACAAAGAGTTGTGATTGCGATTAAAGCCCAGACCTGATGGGTCTATAAATTATGATTTTATATGTTTAAGTTCCGGTCCAATCGCATCGGAAAATTTAAATGAACAGTGGTCAATCACATCGGAGTGAAAGCAGGGCAGCGAGACTTGCAACTAAAAGTTGCAATTGCGATTAATCGCAATTAGAGTAATCACATCGCATCGGAGTAATCACATTGCATTAGAGTAATCGCAATCAGAGCATCGAAGTATAGGCATATCGGAATATGCAACCAAAAGTTGTGATTGCGATCAATCACAATCAAAAAGCTCTGGAGGAGATTCATTGCATCGGAGTAAAACAGAACAGCGGATCAGTGAACCATGCGATTGCGATGATGAATCTAATCGGATGCTCTAGATCTGGATGATAGCCAGATTGGATTTTAAAGGAATTGAGTGGGTCGCCCACTGGAATTCAAACTCGAAAATAATGATTTCCTTTATTAAAGAGCATCGAGAGATAAAGAGAAATATTATAAAACATTGAAATGTTGAAGTATTGGTCGGGTGGGACCCTCGCTCATACTTGTTTGAAATAGATGACCAAAGGCACAAGAGGATCTCTGAAGTTTGCGTTTACGCTTGGAAAAGTGAAATAAGGTAGAAAATATATGAACCAATATATATATATATATATATATATATATATATATATATATATATGCGGTGTGGGGCCATTGCATCGACACGAAGGTTGGCTTCGATGGAGACATTCAAATGGAAATTGCGATTGCGGTCAATCATAATCGGAAGAAGTCGAGGAGAAATACATCGCATTGGAAAGCGTGGCAAGTGGGCCCGAAAGGGCATTTGTTATGTGTTAACATGATTCTTTATTGTTATAGTGGATGTGGCAGTTTGTTTGTTAAAAATTTGTATAAGTATGCTGAGAGTTGAAATTACATTATATATATATAATATATATAACGCTGATATAAAAAGCACAATTACAAATGTATGGCATACGACCGTTACCTTGCAACAGTGAATAAGGAAACAAACAGATCCGAAAGGGACAAAGACACAATCAGAGAAAAGACAAATGTGCAGCTAGCCAAGAGGCTGAATGAGTTAGCTGGAGTTTTCAGTGTAATTGAATGTAAATGATTTTAATTTATATTGTTGTGATGCATTGGCAAGTCTCCGAAGGAGAACAAATTCCCACTATAGTGTTAAATTGGTACCTATAGTTATATTTTTCTGAGTGAGCCGAAAAGAAATGAGAAGGTAGAAGACTAAGAGGTATGGCTATCCATTTCGAATTCCTTGAGGAATACAAACAGTCATCAGGAATTCTCTATAAGTAATATCATCTTGATATGCATAGAGAGTTTATAGAGAGTAAGAATAGAGAATGAAAAGTATAGAAGATTGAGGCAGAGAAGATAAGGAAGAGAGGAGCAGAAATAGATGCTACAGAACAGATCTGATATCTGAGGTAAATCAGCAAACACTTCTTGTGATAAATTGAGGAAGTTGGAGCTTCCCTATCAAGTTGAAGCTTGATAGCTTTCAGTTGTAGCTGACTGAGGTTGGAGCCTCCTATAGGTTGGTGCCTGCAGAAAATTGAAGGGAGTTGGAGCTTCTGCAAGTTATACCTTGCGAGTTGAGGTTGGAGCCTCCTGTAGGTTGGTTCTTGCGGAAAAGCAGTGGTGAGAGGGAGTTGGAGCTTGCCTTTGAATCAAAACAATAATAAGATGTGGTTTCTCCTTTATGGGTTTCCACTTATATACGTTGTCTCTATCTGTGTTGCCTGTGTGTTGAGATGATTTATCAAATCTGCTTAATGTTTACTGCTCTCATAATAAGTTTAATGTCACATTAATTAAATACCTACTGCAACATATTAAGACTGTTCACATACTAAGGTTGAATACAAAAGTAAGCTATAAATAAGCTGATAAAAATTTAAAAAACTCATGTATGTATTGAACTGATTCACCCCCCCCCTCTCGGTTCAACTAAATTTAAAACAACCCTAAAAAAATTAAATCCATTAAGGAATGGAAAGTCCCCACAACCATAAAGCAGTGGCGAGGATTTCTCGGGTTAACAGGGTATTATCACAAGTTTGTTAAGAATTATGGGAGAATAGCATCACCTCTAACAACATTATTTAGGAAAGATGAATTTTCATCGACTCCTAAAGAAACTAAGGCCTTTGAACATCTTAAAGAGGCAATGTGCCTAGCATTGGTCTTAGATACACCAGACCTCAAAAAAACCTTTATTGTGGAATGTGATGCCTTAGGAAATGGAATTGGTGTTATTTTAATGCAAGAAGGATGACCCATTTCTTTTGAAAGTCATCCAATAAAAGGAAAGTATTTACAGAAAGCTATTTATGAGAAGGAAATGTTAGCAATACTACATGCACTAAATAAATGGTGACCTTACCTAATGGGAAGACACTTCAAGGTTAAAAATGATAATGATAATCTTAAACACTTTTTGGAGCAAAGAATATCTTCAGAAGAGTAGCAAAAATGGGTCACAAAGATGTTTGGTTATGACTTTGAAATAATCTACAAAAAAGTGAAGATAAATGTTGTTGCAGATGCACTCTCAAGAAAGAATGAAGAGGTGGAAGCATTGCTTTGTGCCATTTCTACTATCCAACCAGATTGGATAACTGAAGCAAGCGATGAATGGAAGGAGGAGGAAGAAGTGTTGACACTAATTGAAAAGTTGCGGCGAGATCCTAGTACGTCTGATACATTTATTTGGAAAAATGATTCCTTATGGTACAAAGATCGCTTATATCATTGTAAGAATTCCTAACTAAAACAAAATATTCTTTTGGAATTGCACACTTCTCCTTTAGGAGGACACTCAGGATTTTTAAAAACTTACCATAGGGTGAAGAAAGAATTTTTTTGGGATGGCCTTAAATCTGATATTCAAAATTTTGTGGCAGAATGTTTTGTTTGCCAACAAAATAAAGTTGAGACAATTAAGACTCCAAGTATTCTACAACCTTTATCCATTCCAAGTCAACGTTGGGAGGAGATTTAAATGGATTTTCTCACAGGTTTACCTATGTCCGAAGGAAAGAGGGTCATCATGGTGGTAGTTTATAGACTTACCAAGTATGCACACTTTTGTGCATTATCTCATCCATTTAAAGCAAGTACAGTTGCTACTACATTTATGGACACAATTCAAAAGCCACATGGAAACACAAAGGTTATTTTGTGCGAAAGAGATCCCATTTTTACTAGAAATTTTTGGACGGAGTTATTTTATTATTTGGGTACTCAATTAGCTCATAGATCATCTTATCATCATCAATCTGATGGTCAAACTGAGATAATGAATAAATATTTGTAAGTATATCTTCGTTGTTTTGTATCTTATAAACAAACACAATGGGTCAAGTGGTTACCTCTCTCTAAATGGTGGTATAACAATTCCTTCCATACTATAGCAAAAATGACCCCATTTATGGCACTTTATGGATATCATCCACCATCCATCACATCATATTTAAGAGAAAATTCTAAGGTTCAAGCAGTTGAAGATCAGATCGAGCATCAACAAGAAGTTCTCCAACTCTTAAACGATAACCTAAATTTGGCACAAAATCTAATGAAAAAACAGGCAGATCAACATCACAACGAGAGAAATTTTGATGTCGGAGACTAGGTATTTTTACGGCTACAACCATACAAACAAATGTCCCTCAAGCAAGCTAAGAAGGATAATAAATTATTTCCAAAGTACTATGGTCCTTATAAGGTGTTGCAAAAGATTGGTACTATGGAATACAAATTGGAGCTTCCTGCTTCTTTGCGAGTGCATCCATTTTTCCATGTTTCATGCTGAAAGAAGGTTATAGGTGAAAATCTTCCAGTTCAACCAATATTTCTAGAACTTGATGAGAAAGGAAAATTCATATTGGAACATTGAGCAGTCACAGAAACGAGAACTCGATAGCTATGAAATCAATCAATTTTAGAGTATCTCATCAAGTGGAAGAACTTACCCATTGAAGATTATACATGGGAGGATGATAATTTTATATAGAAGCACCTGGAGCTACTCAAGCGTTAAGGACAACACTTTCTTGAAGGAGAGGGGCATGTTAGGTCCCTATATTACTAGTTTAGTCCCTTATTGTTATTAGTGTAGCCCCTTAATTGTTTATGTTGTACCATTGTAACCCCAATATTGTTATTATTGTGCCCTTACATTGTTATTATTAGGTCGGCTAGGATTATAGTGTGGGCCCATGGACTCCTATATATAGAAGGAGGTTTTGGTAATTTTTGGCATCCAAGAATTGTTCATTTATTTAATGTATTGGAGGTTTCCCCCTCAAAGTTTCTGATTTATAAGGCATTGTGATCTCTTTTCTTCTATATTTGGAGCTGGTTTCATAACAGAAGAGGTGAGACTTACAGGTGTGAAAAGTCTCTTTTATGAGTGAGTACCTGTGTTATAGGCGACGAGGGAGGCATACCTATGCCTTCCGAGACAAAGTACAAATAATAATTCATCCAGTAAAGAAGGGACTGAAGTATATAGTACATGTTGGCATAAACATGAGCCAGATAAAAGCATGATAATGAATCCCACATACATATTTTGCTTGGGATAACAGCTAGGACTTATAAAATAATATCTGAGTACATGAGATATAAATACAACCAAATTTCCCCTGTAAATAGGAAAGGGCTCTGAAAATCTGATTGATACATGCAAACTAAAAGGCACTGCAAGCGGTTGAGGCCGGCATCATCAAATCTATGGAGCTGCATCAAAGGCTGTAATGAAGAGGTCATCCGGGCATGTGGGGGACTACCTGAAGGGCCACCCCCTGATGAGGTCTAAAACATCTCACACACACCTAGGAATCACCAATACAATATGATGCATCACTGAAGCATCAAGTATACATATCTCGATCATGTTGTAAGGAGTTGGGGTTGAGAAACAATCAAGTCAAAGGGAAATAAGTAGTCCCTTTGCCTTATCTGAGGCACCGAACAAGAGTGGAAGTTGGAACCAAGGTACACCACCCTCTAGACCCGTCTTTTGGAATGAATGATCTGATGTCGACAGAAGGAGGTCTGTCATAGGTGAAGCAATAAGGGGTCCTCAACAAAGGCACGAGAGAAAATAGTAGAGTGATTGACTGACTGACACCAGGGATGATGATTAAATGGGGGGTGTAGTGGTGGATTTGTTGCACGGGTGTATGAAATAACTCCAGTTTAAAGAGTTTGGTCTACTCTTTAGACTATTGGTAACAAGAAGAAAGTGGTGGAGCTCAAAATCATAAAATTTACTGGAAACATTATGCTAAATTATGCTCTGGTTAAACTAAAACTAAAACACAAATATACATAATCTATCAAAGAGAGTCAAAACAACAATAATACCAAAGATGGCTCAAAGGCCTCTTCTTATTAAAAATTTGAAATGGAGAATAAATTTTACGCACTTGACAAAGGGCACCTAAGCAAGGGCTCTAGGTCTCGATGCAAGGATGTTGCCTTCCAAGCTCTGCCTTTGATGCAGTCTCCCTCTCTCTCTCTGGCATGGTGGACTAGGATTGTTGGGTGGCCAACAATCGAGTCCTCTTCAGCTCCAGCTTTAGGTCACACACTGCTGGTGTTTCTTGGGAAAATTTGGCCAGCATAACAATGTGATCACCCTTTCTTCATCTCTTGGTGGCTTTATATAGGGGAGTTTAAAATTCTCCTTCCCTGGTACACGATGGATGGTGACCCAAGGGAGAGGTATGTTTCCATTGTGTGCTTCACATATTCATTTGTGTGCTCACATGATGTCTTGGGAGGCACTGGTGGCTGTCCTTAGGAGGCTTCAGATAAGGAGTAACTGTCCTTTGATTGGTGTGGTCCCGGAAAGCAAATTTTTTCCATTTCCATGAATGCGCGCTTATCGGGCGAAAAGGAAAGCATAAGACACTCTTCTCGAAGGATTAAGCATGCAATCTAGCATTTATGACTAGTTCAAATCTAATTTTCTCGAAACCTTAGAGATTTTAAATACTTTCTTGATTGCATAATGTGTTCCTACTCTGTAAATCCTTAGGCTTGACATTAATTAATGCCATATTCTACTGTACGATTTTTCGGTGTTAACAGTTTCCCCCTAATGTGTGAGGTCTAGGAAGAATTGTATAGCCGAAATACATTATAGTTTCTTTTTTGTATCATGCGTAGAGAGAGAGAGAGAGGCCTACGTGAATCTTAGAATTGACAACACCTTGCACCGTTTCCTAGATGACCATGGCCTAAGCGACCCCTACATGAAAACAAAATATACAACATATATACAAAATTTGAACAAGGCGGGCATGTCCCATGCTCGTGATGCTATAGCTAGTTAAACAAAATTGATATATAAATGTGTTTTTGGTGCCACTATTGTGGTAGTGATGCTGGCGGTTGTTGACAACGAATACTGACGCCCTCAGGGGAATTTTTCTTTGACAATAGGTGGAATATGGTACCCATATGTGTAAACCACATATGTACTGGTTGGGACCTTCCCATGTAAGCATTGTTGACAAAGACACTTATGGAGGCACGGGTCTTCGATAGATCTGATCAAAGTGCAATGGTTGTAAGCTACGATACCATCGTGACATGAAAGATTTTGCTGTAGTCGAATGTCAAGAGGATCGATGACATCTGTGGACAATGATGTATCCCTTAGTGCAACCCGAGGATACCCTTTTACATGGGGAGGGGTGATCCAAGGTACCGCTTCCTTTTCGGAAAAGTGGTGTCAAGGTCAACATAAAGGAAGCCTAAACCAAACCATGGGTTGCCACCATGAGGGGTCAGGGACCTAGATGTGATGGGTTTAACATAGTCATGTTGGTGAAAGGTGACTAAAAACGGATGATGGGGATTCAGTGGCTCGAGGTCGGAGTATAATTTATCAACTTGGCGATAGTCATAGGTATTTATGAAGGGAAAATCCCTAGTGTCGATAAGACTTCCAGGGCGGGTGTGAACCGGCTATGAATGTTGTGATGGTGCATGCATGGGGATAAAATAATCCGACCAAGGGGAATAATGGACTGCTACCATGGGCGAAAAGATGACATATGAGGGCGAAGAGGTGAAGGGAATCGTTGGCGGTCTTTGTACACTTACCAAAAGAATAAAATAATGAGTTTTGGTTTGTACAAAACACAGAGATGGGTACCCCAAAACATGAAAGGGTTCACTCACTAAAGGTGTGAAGATAGTGTTTTGCTGGGGGTGGGGATCCCATTGGTTGGTCCCATGTGTGGGGTTGATGAAGCGGATGAAGAAGTGTCACAGATGAGATTATGCTGATGGAGGTATGGTGGGCGAAATGCGATGTGCAGAGGTGCACTTTCAATCTGCTTGTACAACCTGATCATTCGGGAAGGGGGTTTGAGTTTGAATGGTAAACTTGACCTTATGCATGGTGAATGGATGGGCACGAGGCACTTCCCGGATTGAAATGGTATGGCCATGGCGTCACTTGAGATGTGATATATGGTCTACTTTGGGTTGCAAGTGCCATGGAGGGGAGGCTCTACCGACCAACGCGGACGTTTATCATGTGTAGGGTGGGGTGGTAATTAACACGGTTGGGTATGAGGAACCTATCGTTTATTTTTCATGGAGAAATGATGTCAGGATATGCAGAGTTTTTTGGGACTCTATCATGTTGTGGGTAGAATGATACCTGCTCTGAGATTTTCAGTCGATGGTGTTGTAAGCGGGTTGTGGGTTCTTCTTGCAAAAACAACTACCTCTAGTGAAATTGTCTTCTTTTCATTAGATATTATTGAAATATAGGAGCTTTAAAAAATAATATGGGAGAGGGCATACGTTCCAGTGCTAAAAAATATATTTTTTAGGAGTGCGAATGTGTGGCATCGCCTCTGTTTTTTATGGAGTGTTGATCACAGTCTCACTTTCGGTCTGGTGATCAGATACTCTCAGCTCCAGTTTTCCCTTGGGAGTTGTTGCTTGGATCCTAGTTTTGATTTCAGTTGGGGTTGCCCCTAGACTGAGATCAGGGGTGCATTGCTGGTTATTGCCCCCTATCTAGGATCTCCCTTTTGGCTTGTTCCTCGGCTTCTTGTTGTAGCATTTGGAGGATTGCCATAACTCTCCTGGTTGTATGGTTGGTGATGAGCCTAGGAAGGGTTGCACTAGATTGAATGACACATTACGTTGTTCTATTGGTCCATTATGTGCGAGGAATGGGAAATATCGGTTCCCTTGTCCCTGGTTAGTATATGAGTGCTGGGGTGACTTTCATGATATGTGGGTTGTGATACGTTCTAAGTAGAATATTATGAGTATCCAAGGTATTGATTACTGCTGCCTAGGTGTCCTTAGGCCAAATACCCAATCAAACTGTCTGCAGAATCAACATGCATGGTGCTACTACTGCCTAGGTGATCTTGGGAAAAATACCCAATAAAACCATCTGCAGAATCGATGTACATGGTACTACTGCTGCCTAGGTGATCTTGGGTCAAAGACCTGATCAATCAGTCTGCAGAATATACCTACCTGGTAACTCCCTAAGTGCCATGGGTGCTACTGCTGCCTAGGGGATCATGGGTCAAAGACCTGATCAAACTGTCTAGAGTGGATGATGCACCTGGAAACTCCCCAAATACAGCTTACTGCTGCCTAGGTGACCTTGGGTCAAGGACTCGATCAAACCATCTACAGTAATCGATGTGTGTGATAATTCAAGAGGATGAGGCGACCAGGTTCCCCTATTCTCAGTTGGTGTATGGTGGTTTGGGGGGAGGAGGGACAAATGGCTATCTTTCTAGTGAGTTTTGTTCCTCCTACATGTACAGGACAACATGAGGTTCATCTCTGACAGATTGGGCGGGGGAATCCTCTTGATAGGATTGCTCGATGGCATGTAAGGCATCCCTATATTGTGGTATTTCTAGGGAATGGTGGTTATAGTGTCCATAGGTGTCACAAAGAGTGCATGCGTGATTGGTACATAGTGGTTTTCCTTTACCTGTGGTGGTAGGTTCCTTTTTATGGGAACGCGGCATCAAGACGTCTGCTTCGGAGCCAAGGAGTGGTTTTAACTCATCTAACTCCATACATATGTGGGTAGGGTGGCCTATAACATCACATATGGTGCAAATTGGTGATTCCATTCAAATGGTGAGGTTCACCATCTTCTTCCCTCTGTTTTTGTTTTTCTTGGCCATGATAACCGATTTCGCAATAGAGACTTCCTTTACAGGGGCGGTCTTGACCTTTTCTTGGGTTGGTTGGGGCTCCTCGGGGCTGGGGGGCTTTAACCCTGTGGCAGTAACATTGGTGGCTCCTATTCTGGAAGGGGGAACGAGGTACCAAAATGGGAATTCCAACGATATGTTGGGTAATACCAGTGTTTCAAAAACCTACTGGGAGACAAAGCCAGTTGGGGGGTAGAGGAAAGGGGTTTGGGAGGCGGCATAGGCTAGAGAGGCTGACGTGGTTGATGCCTCCATGTCATTACTACTTGAGTCCATGTCCTGACTAACCTTGGTGCTTGATGTGGACATCATGAACACTAGGGCCCCTATGGCATCAGGTGACACCTCAACGATAATGGGAGGATCTCCTAGAAATGACCCTAGGATGGATGATGTTTTGAATTGTCTAGGGCCATATTATTGGTACCGTGAAAGAACATCTGTGGTTTTATATACATAGGGTAGAATTACATCCATGTTGGTTTGGGGATGCTTCTCACTGTGCATCAGCTGGTCAATAGTAATGATGTGATCCTCGTGGGGGAATATCATAATGCAGAAGACAGGGGAGGCTATGGCGGACATGGCGTACATATAAATCTGCCCAAGGAGTAGATTGTAATCCAAGTGAGTGTTAAAGACTTTGATGTCTATGTGGACCATCTTACTGGCTAAACAGACCAAGAAATTTTGGTAGAGGCCGACAGGGGTCGAGGGATGACTATCATAGGCTCAAAGCGTTATGACCGAGGGTTTTAGTTTAGGAGAACCCAACTTTTGCCAAATTTTTTTTGACATGATGCATGTCAATGCACCCTCATCTATGACACATTGGTGAATAGTGATATTCTATACTAATATTGGTATCTGGAATGCGACCATGGAAGGAAGCCTAGGGGTGGCTTTATCTAAGTCAAAAGCCATCATGCGCGTATCGACAGGGTCGATAGCGCCTAATGCAGAAAGTAGGGATTTCCGTTGTTTTGGGCATGACTAAAATACCTCTAATGTGGAAATATCAGTGGGTGATTGAGCTAAATCATCCATGATTCTATAATTATGGGCCACTTTGGAGTAGTTACCTTCTCGCCGATTAGGTCCCTTTGCCATCCTTGGAAATGGTTCTATAGGAATCTTTGAATTGGTCAAAGGTGCAATCGGTGCACTAGTACTAGCCCCTTATGTAGTGGAGTCTGGTGGGGTTTCATAACTACGATTCCGTGTTTGGAAAAACATTTCTTCTCCCGTCATGTAAATTTCATGGCTGTTTTCCCATAATCATATGGCTTTTATTGTTGAGTGCTGACCATCCCTTGGTGGGGGAAAGGTTCTTGCATGACAGTGAGTTGTTGGGAAGATCCTCCTTTTCCATGGTTACTTTGAAGCTTTTTTAGCTCAGGAAGATCAGGATAGTGGTGAGTATAGTACTCGTACTCACCACAAATTTAATAAGAATGGTTTGTTCGTAGAGGTGGATTTTTTCCTTGCCATTAGGCATTTCTTGGCTCCTGGTTTTGTTTCCTGCTAGATTTTCCTCCAACCTGGGATCGCGGTGGGCACTGTTGGTTGCTGTCCCCCTGTCTAGGGTTCCCTTTGGGCTTGTTTTTTGAATTTTTCTTAACCATGTTAGGAGGGTAGTTCTCCTGGTTATACTGGTGTGGTTGATTCTAGGACGACTGCACAAAGTTCACTTGTGCATTGGTTTGCGTAGGTGTGTCGTGTACTTGGGACTGAGCATAATGCTGTCCCTTTTTTGCACCTGGTCATTGGGGGGGAGCTCTTCCATCAGTGTTTATTCCTACGTACTAGGTCCCCTCAGCCAGAGGATAGGGTCCTCCCTAGTGATACGCTTGTGCCCTACTAGTCAAATCTTGCTTAGGCATGTGATGAATTTGAAATCTGGGTTGAGACATGTTTTGTGCATAACCAGGATTGTAACTACTACTACCTAGGTACCCTTGGGTCATCGGCCCAATTAGTCTATCTGCAGAGTTCGACGTGCCTTGAAATTCTTGATAATTTTGTAGGCACAAGGCGTTAGGTAGGATATTTTAAATGTATCATGACTGCGTATAAATTAGCTCAAGCTTTTGGGCTTTACTGATTTCGTCCTCTTCAGATGTGGGGTATTGCTACACCACATCCTTTGAAATCTCCACCGTTAGAGTTTTCAAGAATAAATTTAAGAGGATCCGATCGTCGAGTTTAGCTTTTCATGAACTGCGACACCGCCTCCACTCATGAATATGGTCAGAGGTATGGATGGCGGGGGTTTGTCGGAAATGAGTCAGTAACTCCATTCCCGAATCATGGTGAATTGGTATCTGAAAATAACTGAGGAACGCAGTAGCGATGGCGCTAAAGGTTTCATGTGAAGCTGGAGGTTGCTCCACGTACCATTTCATAGCCACTCCTGTAAGAGTGCTTTGAAATAGCCCCAATTGAATAGTGTCGTCGATGATACTATTCGATGAGCACCACAGGTGAAAGGTCATTATACGATTATCTAGGTATTCCACTTGCTTGCCTTCAAACTTTGGTATATCTGAAGGGAGCTTCATGGGCATGGGAGGCCATGACGGATCATGTGTGATGGGGTCATTTGTGAGTTTGGTTAAATCGGGTAGATTCAACATAGCGAAGAAGGGTGATTGGGAGGTTGACACCATGGAAATGTTTGAAGACATGAAGTTCTGGTTATAATGAGGGTTATTTTGTGACGTACCCTTATGTGTGTTCAGTTGGCTTACCGAATGGGACGCGCTCCTCTGCCCCATAGGGGTCGAGGGGGAAATTTTGTGCAATGTGGTGTTGGGAGACCGACTATGGTTCCCAACTATGGTTACTCCAATGAAGGATGAACCAATGATGGTGGAAGTGTTCTGTCTTTTATGCCTAAATGGCGAAAGACCTGGAAACCCTCCCTGTAGTGGGCAGAGATCCGAAAGATGCCTAGATCAACGAGGTTCCGTTGGGACCATTTGGGTGTCGACTAGGTTAGGTTTTGGAAACATTTTATGGGATAGAGTCTAGGTAAAAGAAAAATTATGCCACATACATAAAATAAAGAGAAAATAAAATTATTTTCCCTTTAACTTTAATCAATGTGATCAATCAAGCAAAAATATGGTTCTTGTTTTTTTTGCGCATGAGACTCAAAATCCTAGAAGACCTATGCGTCCTCACACACTCAAAAGTAACCAGGCCTTGAGAATATTTCTTGCGATTTCTCGCACAATGTCCCATAAGAGTTGGTGACGCCCCCAGTCAGCCGAAGAGAATCAACCAAGGTAAGGGTAGAGGGTATAGAACTTCCCTGCACCATCCTCTATAGGGTAAAGGGTGCCCTAGTTTTGGCCACTAAGAACCACCATCCCACGTGAGTTTTCAAGTCTTGGGGTTCTTGGTAGTCAGCTAACAGTACCAAGTATCAGTCGGATTAGGTAGGCCCAACTGATTCTGCACGCACTGCGCCTAAGCCTAACCCCCTCTGAATTAGGTCTTTTCCGCGCTCAGGTTTTCTTTTTTGTGGGATGATAGGTGGATTTTGAAGCTCCATAAATACACAACTTCTATGTTTAAGTATGAAGTGTGATCAAGACGATTTATTGGATGCCTACCCCCTTGATCCTAACTTAATCTATAAATTCTCTTGTGGCCCTTGTGGGGATAATTTAGTAAGTTTGTTTAAGTTAGTTTTAGGTGGCTTTATTTTCTTAGTGGGTGAGTGTGTGTGGGCATAAGGTGAAAAAGCTCATAGTTTAAACATTTGGATATCAATGATCCTTTACAAAAAATCCCTAGTTAAACTATGTTATCTTGTTCCTAACTCAAAATGGAAAATGTGTGTGGATAATGGGCCGCTTTCAAATCTTCCTAGTTAATCTATGTGACTAACTAAAGGGAGATGGAAAATCACAAAAATAGAGCGTTCATACGCTTGGCTGGGATCACCGAAGGGTGAAAAGGCAACAAATGTTACTTTCTCTAATCATTGATTCAATCCTAGTCCCGCAATTTCCTAAATGCAAAAATTGAATTAAGCTAAACAATTTCTACACTAGAAAATAAAACTAGTTTACTTGGACTAGTTAATCTAAGTGTGCATACCAGAATTTGCAAAACATAAATCGTTCAGAAAGCAATGGTTAATTCGCCCCATACTGAAACTATGTTGAAATTTTATGCAAAAAACCAAATTAAATGAAAACTAACTCTATGCCTACATAAAGCAACAAAAAGTGAGTTTTCAGAAGTTGTGGGGTATCAACACTAGTGATGGTAGATACATTAGGGGTTTCCCAACACACTTACAAGCAAAAAAATGCAGAATATAGAGAAAAAAATTATCATTCTTTAATTTGCGTGAAAAAGGCTCTAAAAGGTGCACTTTCTAGCATGTGGGTCAGTCCTAAACGTGCGCACTACGCGTATGTGGGAAGAAATTGCTCGCAAAATTCATGCTAGTAAAAAAAAAAATTAGGAGTTGCCTTCTTTAGCCTATCATTCCAATTAATCTAGGGACTGTAAGATGGGTCAGAGGAATATCAGCTCCACTCCAACATAGACAAAGGGTCGCCTGCAAAAGATGGAACAACCACATAAACTTGGAACATGTTAGTGGAGTCGCCAATCTTGTAGTGGTGGATTTGTCGCATGGGTGTATGAAATCAGATCAGTTTAAAAAGTGTTTTCTACTCTTTAGACTATAGGTAACAAGAAGAAATTGGTAGAGTTCAAAAGCATAAAATTTAGAGGAAACACTATGCTAAAGAATGTTATTGTTAACCTAAAACTATAACACAAATATACATAAGCTATCAAAGAGAGTCAAAGCGATAATAATACCAACGAAGAATCAAATGCCTATTCTTATTAAACGTTTGTGTAATATTCCAAAATTTAAAATTCATCTAAATTGAATATTGTAGTTTTTTTTATGACTAGGTAGGTGAAGAAGTGGGTGGGGAGACTCATAAAACCCCTTTTGAAGGAATAATAACACTCCTAATGTGAAAGGAGGAAGAATAAGACAACGCAGCTTTGGTGGAGGACAAGTTGCATGAGCTTGGTGGAAAGTATGGATGGGACCCAATGTGAGGAGGCTCTCATGCTATATATGGAGAGGATAGAAACCATTTCTATTCATGTTTTAGTTTATCATTTTGATATTGGTCTACCTAGACTTGCTGCCTCTTGTCGTTTAGCAGGGTTGATGTGTTGTTTTTCACAAGGGTGTTCCTGGTCGGGAATCCATAACTCATCCTAAGGGAGGGAGAGGTTATTTGAGATTAATTTCCTAATTTTGTGATTTTGGCCAAGCTAACTCCTTCAGCTACAACATAGTTTCTTTTTAGAGCTGGGTTGTGTTGCAGGGTGCAGTAAAAGAGGATCACATAGAGCTAATTATGGGCTTGTTTTTTAGTGGAGAGGTAGCTTATCCATTGGAGGATTAGCAAGGAGGGATCCTGGGCATATTTCTATAATTTTTACATCAGGCCAACCATCTACCATCCCTTACAGTGCAGTTCCAGTCCATTACTACATTATTTTAGTGAGCTATTGCAGTGGGTAACCCAAAAATGGCTGAAATCCAAAGTTAAGATCGGGTCAAACCATTTCTGAGTTTTTCTGGGTTTATTGAGTAGAAGCTATGGTTAAAATCACGGATCATTATGAGCAAACTAAAAGCCTTCCACACATGGTTCGTTTCCTCATAAGTAGTAGTTTCTAGTAGTAGCAGCAGTTACAGTACACATTTCCAGTGCTTGGTTCTTTGGTGTATTTCAACCATCTTGTGGCTTGAGTGCATTCATTTTGGAGAACTTTGTTTTCTTCTTTTCTAGGAATTTGTTTTGTTTCTTGTTGCGAAAATTTTTTGGTCTTTAATTTCTGGTGGGTAGTCCGCGCCCATGGTTTTGTGCATGGTTTTTCACATGCTTTTAGGGTACGATGGTTTTCGGCCCTTGGTATTTTGTAGATCTGGTCAAGGGAACTACGGTTATGTTCTAATACAGGGTTAATGGATTGGGGTTTATGTATGCTTTGGCATGTATATATATATATGTGTTGTAACACTAAAATGAATATAATGAAAAATCATGTTGGTCATCCCGATTTGGGATCCAAGGGAAAATCTCTGTGTTTTTGTCTGTTTTATGTTTTATGCTCTTGCTATTGTTTATTTTTTGTTATAAGATTCGTGTGTAGATAATTTTTGTTCAGGGTTAAAACCTACATTTGGTATCAGATTTGTTTCGGCTTCAAGGGGACGCCTTTTCTGCTAAGGGTTTTTTGCTCGGGCCTGAGGTAGAGCCTATTCAGTGGGAGATCTGCGGGATCGATTCTTGCAGTGAAAGAAGATGGTGAGTGGTGGAAATATAGAGATCGAGAAATTTAATGGTCAGAGTTTTGAGTTATGGAAGCTCAAGATGGAGGATCTACTAGTGGATAAAGATCAGTGGATCATGGTAGATCTGAGTACTAAACCAATAGAAATGTCAGATGAAGACTAGAAAAATTTGGATCGGAAGGCAAAGAGCACAATACGATTGTGTGTCTCAGATTTAGTATTGTTGAATGTATCTAGGGAAGCTGCGGCAAAGACCTTATGGGACACGCTAGGACTTTGTACTAATCTAAGTCTCTGGTGAATAGATTTTTCCTGAGGAAAATGTTGTATAACCTGAGGATGAAGGATGGAGACTAGGTGACAGAGCATCTGAATGCCTTAAATACTGTGGTAAGTCAGTTGTCATATGTTGATATTAAAATCTCAGATGAAGATAAGTGCATCAGTTTTTTGTGTTCTCTACCAGACTCGTGGGACAGTCTGGTTATTGCAATAGGTAGAAATACAACTACCTTGAATTTTGATGACATTGTCTCAGCCTTGTTGTTGAAGGAAATGAGACGGAGAAATATGGAGGGTCAGAATGGAGATTCCCTATCTGTACGAGGAAGGTCCTAGAACATAAACAAGAATAAGGTTTGAAGTGGGAGATCTAAATCTAGAGGGAGATCTAAATATCCTGGAAAGTTTGTAAAGGTGTGCTGGAAATGCGGAAAGGAAGGGCACTACAAAAAGGACTGCAGATCTAAGGATCCAAAGAAAGGAAAGGGATATGATGATGCTCCTTTTGCAGAGGAAAAAACCACCTCGAATGAATATGGGGATGTGTATTTGGCTTCTTCTTCAAATACACATGTAGATCATGAGTCATGGTTGATTGACTCAGGTGCATCCTTTCACTTCACTCCCCATAGGGAGTGGTTCTGTGAGTATGAGAAATATGATGGTGATGATGTCTTCCTAGGGGATGATAGGAAGGCCAGAATCGTCGGACGTGGAAAGGTCAAGCTGAAGCTGCAATTTGGAAGTATTAGAACACTTCCTGGTGTTCTGCATATTCCTGCATTGGCTAGAAATCTGATTTCTGTCAGCAAGATGGATGATGCAGGTGTAAAAACAGTGTTTGAGAAAGATGCCTGCAAGATGGTTCGGGTAGCACTGGTATTAATGTGGGGAGTTCGGACTGGAACTCTGTACAAGCTACAAGGTAGCACTATTATTGATGGGTGTAACACTTTTGTGGTTCCTGAAAGTGGAGTGGAAAGCCTAGCTATCTCTGGAGAAAATACCATGCTATGGCATCAAAGGCTTGGACATATTGGAGAGAAGGGCCTTCGGATACTGCATAGAAATGGTATGGTAGAAGGTATGTCTAATTTCTCTTTGGATTTCGATTTCTGTGAAAATTGTGTATATGGGAAGCAGAATTGGGTGAGTTTTCCTTCTGGTGCTAAGAGGGCGAACAAGATATTAGAACTTGTGCACAGTGATGTGTTTGGACCTGTGTCAGTTCCATCACTGGGAAAGTCTGTGTACTATGTTTCATTCATAGATGAGTTCTCAAGGAATACATGGATATATTTCTTGAGGAAGAAATCTGAAGTCTTTGACAAATTTAAAGAATTTAAGGCTCTGGTGGAAAACCAGACAGAAAAGAAGATAAAGGCGTTGAGGACAGATAATGGTGGGGAGTTCTGCAAGAAGGAATTTGAAGAGTTCTGTAAGAAGTGTGGTATAGCACGGCAGAAGACTACTCCATACACACCTCAGCAAAATGGAGTTGCAGAAAGAATGAACAGAATGCTGATGGAAAAGGCAAGAAGCATGCTCTGTGGTACTAGGTTAGGACAATAATTCTGGGCATAGGCAGTGGAGACTGCATGTTACTTAGTTAACAGATCACCTTCATCAGCGTTGGAGGATAAGACTCCACATGAGGTATGGAATGGTAAGAAACCCTCTCTTTCACATCTAAGGGTATTTGTATGTGATGCATATGTACATGTTCCAAAGTAGAAAAGGACCAAGTTGGATAATAAATCTGAAAGGTGCATCTTTATTGGGTATAAGGATGGTTTAAAGGGTTACAAGCTTTGGAACCTAGAAACAAGGAAGGTTGTGTACAACCGAGATGTGGTGTTTAGAGAAGTGAAAGATGTTGTTAAACATGAAGTCCTACCAAAGGAACCTGAGAAGATAGAGTTTTAGCTAAAGGAGGATGAATCAGACTCTACAACAGAAGAAGACTCAGAAGATGAAGAGCCACAAACTCCAGCTTTGAGAAGATCAGTTCGGGAAAGAAGGCAACCAGAAAGGTATAGTCCATCTACTTTCTATTCAGGTTTTGCCTTAACTATAACTGATGATGAACCCAGAACTGTCAGGGAGGCAGTAGATTCAGAGGATGGAAAACTCTGGAAGGAGGCCATGGTTGATGAAATGGCATCCTTGCACAAAAACGATGCATGGGATCTGGTGGAGTTGCCGGCTGGAAGGAATCCCATTGGGAGAAAATGGGTGTTTGAAAAGAAGATGAATGTAGAAGGCAAGGTGGAGAAATAAAAAGCTCAGTTGGTAGCAAAAGGTTATTCCCAGGTGCCGGGAATTGATTTTGGTGATATTTTTTCTCTTGTTGCCAAGGTTACTTCTATTAGATTACTTCTATCTGTTGCTGCTGCATTTGATTTTGAGATAGAACAGATGGATGTGAAGACAACATTTCTTCACGGGGATCTAGAAGAGGAGATATACATGAAGCAACCTGAAGGCTTTATGGTGAAGGGTAAGAAAGAACTAGTATGCAGGTTGAAGAAGTCTCTGTATGGGTTAAAACAGTCACCAAGGATGTGGTATCAGAAATTTGATACCTATATACGGGGACTTGGCTTCACCAAAATCAAGGAGGATCACTGTGTTTATTTTAAATTAATTGGTGATCGTGTTATTTATTTGGTCTTGTATGTGGATGATATGTTGTTGATTGAAAATGACAAAGAAATTATCCAAGATTTGAAGACCCAACTGTTCTCCAAATTCGACATGAAGGATCTGGGTGCTGCAAACTATATTTTGGGCATGGAAATTAAGAGAGATCGGGCAAAGAGGAAGCTCTGGTTAAACCAGAGGAAGTATGTCGAGACTATATTATAGAGGTTCAATATGAAGGATAGTAAACCGGTGAATGTTCCTATTCCTGTAGGTGTAAAGTTGTCTGCTGAACAGTGTCCCAAGACACAAGAAGAAGAGGAGTATATGTCCCGTGTTCCATATGCAAGTGCAGTGGGTAGCTTGATGTATGCAATGGTTTGTACTAGACCAGACATTGCACATGCAGTGGGAGTATTGAGCAGGTTTATGTCAAACCCAGGGAAGGAGCATTGGACAGTAGTGAAGCGGGTTTTCAGATATTTACGTGGCACTAGTGATTATGGCTTGTGCTACCGGGGAAGACCAGGATTGGAAAGAATGTTGGACATTCGTGGTTTTGTTGATGCAGACTGGGCTGGAGATCTGGACCAAAGAAGATCTACAAGTGGGTATGTGTTTAGCCTATTTGGAGGTGTAGTCAGTTGGATGAGTAAAAGACAGTCTGTAGTGGCACTTTCAACTACAGAGGTAGAATACATAGCAGCCACTCATGCAAGCAAGGAAGCAGTTTGGTTGCAGAGATTGTGTTCAAGTATGGGGTTGGTACATCAAGCTATAAGGATAGACTGTGATAGCCAAAGTGCAATTTTCTTGGCTAAGAACCCTGCTTATCATTCAAAGACAAAGCACATTGATGTTCAATATAACTTTGTTAGAGATATGGTTGAGGCTAAAAGGGTGTTGCTGGTAAAGGTGGACACTTTGAAGAATGTTGCAGATGCATTGAAAAAGTCTGTGAGCACTGAGAAGTTCTCTTGGTGTAGAGAAACAATGGGTGTTGAAGAATTGGGCCAATGACTAAGCTCTCCTGTGGCCCCCTGTGGAAAGAAAACAACAAGTGGGAGAATGTTTGGTATGTGTTATATTATTTCCACGACTAAGCATGCGCGGGGGGGGGGGGGGGGTAAGAGGGGGGGGTGATATCCCCGGGTGTCGGGGGTCTAGGGCAGCGCCCCGGTAAATTTTTTGGTCCTTAATTTCGGTGCGTAGTCCGTGCCATGGTTTATTGCATAGTTTACACATGGTTTTGGGGTACGATGGTTTTCGGCCCTGGTATTTTGTAGATCCGATCGAGGGAACTATGGTTATGTTCTAATCCAGGGTTAATGGATTGGGGTTTATGTATGCTTCAGCATGTATATATATGTGTTGTAACACTAAAATGAATATAATGAAAAATCAAGCTGGTCGTCCCGATTTGGGATCCAAGGGAAAATCTCTATTTTTATTTGTTTTATGTTTTATGCTCTTGCTATTGTTTATTTTATGTTATAAGATTCATGTGTAGATAATTTATGTTGTTAAAACCTACATTTATATCAGCCATATTCCATTTATGTATTTTTATAGCAAAAACTACAGTTATATAGACAGCGCTGTCACTACTCTCCGACATTCTATACAGTTGCAATAACTCATGTGCTGATTGTTCTGATCATTGGATGATTGTTCTTATTGCTTGAGTGGATTTTCGCTCAAGATATTTTTGTATATTGTTGCTGATCTATTAATAAAATTATGTCTGCATATTGATCCCTCTCATGTCATGATCACAATATTTGCTGTGTTTTACATTATTATGTCTTATATTGCTACTATTTCCAATTTGGAATATTACAATGGTATTAGAGCATAACCTTGGCTTAGCCTATGCATTCAAGACATTATGCCATTAGAAGGAGAAGCTTCTTCTTAGAGAAAGGAGAAGTTGTATAGAAGAAACAAAGGCAAGACTCCATTATTTGGAAAAATGAAGGAAGAGAGGATCTCCGAGCTTCTTTTCCAAACTATGAAAAATATCAAAGAAGATCTCAAGGAGATGAAAGGGGATAAGGGTAGAAAACTTCCAAGAGGGTTTCAAAGTGGATAAAGCCATATATATTCACATAATTGGTGTGAGAATTCAGCCACACATGTAGATTCACATCACAATTTATTGCCCACATTCATTGCAAGAAGGATGGAGGAAGAAGATGCACCAAGGTAGGAGACCTTGAGTAACTATCTTTAGGAGTATGAGTCTCAATCATGGAGATTCAAAAGGCACTTGGAATTACAAGGGTTTTACCAACTCAAGGAAGACAGAAGATCCAGTAACCATAATAGAAGAAAGAGAGGTATAATATTTCTATCTAACTTTTATGGATCAGCAAAGTGCACAACCAAATCTTGGGTGGAGGACTAGATTCCTATTTCCAGCTACACCAAGTTTCAGAAAGGGATGCCATTAGAGTGGTAGCATTGCATCTCAAAGGTATGGCCCATGATTGGTGGTTTTATAGTTTTTCTTCATTTTATCATTCAACTGTAAACACTTATGTAGGGTTCACTAAGAAATTAGTGAGGATATTTGATCTTAAACATTGTAAAACATCTCTTGTTAAACCCAAAAACTCAAAACCTTTGCATGAGTTGGAGAAATTTATTTTGCCAACTCCACTCCATAATTTTTTTGAAGGGGATAGAAACATGCATGATACCTTGCCAAGGGAAATATCCCCACTTCTTGAATAGCCCTCTTCTATAGATGAAGACATAGAGGTTCCTCCTTTAAGGGAAGACCAAGATCAAGGGTCTCTCATTGTTGATGAGGCATTCTCACATATTGATGAAGAAGATGCGCAAAGAAGAGCTAACAACACTATACCATCAGGAGGATATCCATCACCACATGGAGATGGGAAGGAATCCATTGCTTCCATTAGAGGATCCCTTTTGTATTTGCAAGGAGTTTTAAATGATCCAACATGTGGGAACCAAAACACAATTCCAGAGCAACATGCATTAGTTATTATGGGTTGTGAATCTTGTGAGATGGAATAAGAGACGGATCAACAACAAGGGACGATGAGCATTCACCATTATTTATTCTTGGAGGTTTCCACACAAAGAACGATACTGTATTGTACATTGAAGAGAGGGACAAATCAGTCCACTCATATATACAGTCTGCTTTAGATCTTGATGTATCACTACATGGGGGCATTCCACCTGGGAGGCCACCAGATCTAGAGTTGGTGAGAGACATCTTGTCATTTGGTTCATCACTCTTAGATTCCAGAGGGGTGGAGACCTTGGAGGAGTCTAGTAAAACACATAGAGTTGGGGATAGACTCAAGGAGGAGGGAAACATTCTCCCATTTTCAACATTACCCACTCTCACTACACATACTGCGCTGACAGAAGTTGCTGCAATGATGGAGGATGGCACCTTCATGGTGCAAGGGAGCTACTCCATGGGTTTGGAGAAATAGAGGGTACTTCTTTGGAGGAAGGGATTCTCCCTACATTGGAGTTGATGGAGGCCATTCATGCTTACGTTGGCCAAGATCAAGAGATTCTTTTTGGATGGGAGGTTCTCATGGGAGGCCAACTTCCAAATATCATCAATTCTATTTAAGGATGAGTAGCTGCATGATGGGGATGGAATCACTTAGGAGTATGAATTTGGCATGGGGGATGTGAAAGGAGTAGACAACAGCATGTAGGGAGCTCCACATTTTAGATCTTAAGCATTGTCTCTTGGGAGGATTGATCCATATTGGAGGTCTCAACTTTTGGTAGAGTACTCCAAGGATCTTGGTGCCTGCATGATTCTTGATTACCTGGAGGGATATGATAGATATATGGTGGATGATATGGTAATATATTCTTATGGCATATTCTTCCTTACTAGAGCTTCTGAGCTCAAGGAGAAGCTGCTACATGCAACATCTGAGGACTTCCTTCTATGCACTTTGATGCATATCATTACTTGATGGAGGAGTTCACTTGGGAGGGAATCCAACATGATAAATTTTAGCATATGGAGAGATGAATAGCCTGGATGCTGATGGAGAGGTTGGCACAACCACTTCCCTACTCATTGAGAGTGAGGGAGAATTTCCAGTTGAGCCATTTCAGCTCAAGGACCAAAGTACATGGTGGAGAAGGTACAATTTTGGATTATGATTTGTACTTATTTACTTTTTATGAGCAGCATGTTGTATTAAGGAAGGTAATTCCTTCTTATACATTATATTATGATGTACTTGAGGCCAAATGTAACATTTAGATTGGCTATTATTTTGGTGGTTTGTGGGGGAAGCCACATGATTCTTGGTGTGCACCATTGGCGCCACATTTTACTTTCACGATCCTATCCTGTAGGATGTGTTAGAAAAATAAATATTACAGAGCAATGAAACACATAAAATATGCAGAAAATACAAGCACACAAAACACATAAAACCAGAGAGACACAGATATACGTGGTTCACCCAGTTTGGGCCACGTCCACCCCGAACAGCCAGTCCTTCCTTTCTATTATCCGGCAAAAATGAAGAGACAAAACACAACGGATGCAACGTAATATCTTCTGTTCTCTCTCACGGTCTCCCTCTCTGTTTCTTGCTCCGAGAATACACACATAATACACAGCCACAATAAATTACCCTAATATATACAAGGGGGTTGCCTTCTAGGGCAAAAAACCCTAATCTAAACATAACTTCTACCGTCAGATCATTTGCCTAATGAACGACCCAGATTGACTAGAAATTACTATACTTTTACAAGGCAATTTTACATCTATTTTTAGCTTCGGGGGCGCTGCTCCCAAACCCCCGCCAGGGGGGGGCTCCGAAAAGCGCTACCGCCCCCCCTGGACCCCCCACGGCAGCGATTAAATTTCGGGTGGCGTTGCCGCCCCTTTTAAGGTACAGGGGTCCAATGTTGTGATAAAATTGCTGGACAATGATTCCTCTTTGGACCTGGTTGTTCTTCATCTTCATCGTCATCCTTGAAGACCAATTGAAACTGAGCATGTTCTCAGTTTCTCCCTGGTTACAACTTTTGTTAGCATATCTGCAGGATTCTGGCTAGTGTGTATCTTTTCCAGCTTCAACTCTCCATCTTACAATACTGACCGTATGAAATGGTACTTGAGATGTATGTGTTTAGTCCTGGAATGAAATGCTGAGTTCTTTGCAAGATGAATGGCACTTTGGCTATCATTGTATAATGTGCCCATATCATGCTTCTTACCCAATTCATCCATAAACCTTTGTAACCAAATCATTTCTTTACTAGCCTCTGTAGCAACAACATACTCTGCTTCTGTTGTTGAAAGTGCAACAACACTTTGGATTTTTGAAACCCAACTAACATATGTTCCACCTACAGTAAATACATATCCTGTAGTGCTCCTCCTATTATCTCTGTCACCTGCCATATCTGCATCAACATATCCCTGTAGAGCAATGTTTGAACCACCAAAGCATAATGCTTGATTTGTAGTACCTCTCAAATATCTGAGAATCCATTTTACTGCCATCCAATGTTCTTTTCCTGGATTGTTCATATACCTGCTTACAACTCCCACTGCATGTGCAATATCAGGCCTTGTGCAGACCATTGCATACATTAAACTTCCAACTGCTGATGCATATGGAACTTTAGACATATAATCCATGTCTTCTTGGGTCTTTAGGCACATCTCCTTACTAAGTTTTAAATGGCTAGCAAAAGGTGTACTAACTGGTTTTGCATTCTGCATATTAAATCTTTTCAACACCTTTTCTATGTACTCATTCTGAGACAGTGTTAATTTGCGATTTTTTCTGTCTCTAGTTATCCTCATACCAAGGATTTGTTTTGCAGCTCCCAAATCCTTCATTGCAAATGAATTTGCCAATTTTCTTTTGAGCACATTTATTTCCTGCATGTTAGACCCTGCAACAAGCATGTCATCTACATACAATAACAGTATAATATAGCTGCC